>SKCR01039710.1:0-308989 GCA_019454045.1 Zanthoxylum bungeanum
AATGAGTCTGAGATAATATGTATCATTTTGATGTTTTGGAAATCTCAATTCATAGGATCACATCAGCTACCCCTAAATCTTTCATATCAAATTTGCTAGTCAATACTTTCTTGGTAGACTGAATCATCTCATGATTGCTACCAATTATCAATATATTGTCTACGTAGAGACACACAATGACATATCATTTTTAAGTTGATTTAATATATACACACTTATCACACTCATTGATTTTGAATCCATTTGACAACATCTCTTTGTTAAATTTCTCATGCCATTGTTTAGGTGCTTGTTTTAATCCGTATAAAAATTTTATAAGTTTGCACACCATGTAAATATTCTCATCCAATTCACCATTTAAGAATGCCATCTTTACATCCATTTGATGTTTTTCAAGGCCAAATATAGCAGCTATGACTATAAGCATTCTTATTGAAGTGATATAGGTAACTAGTGAATATGTATCAAAGTAATCAAGACATTTTTTGTCTATAACCTTTTATGACAAGCATTGCCTTGTACTTATCTATTGATCCATCCATCTTCATCTTCCGTTTGAAAATCCATTTGTAGCCCAGCTGCTTACAGCCTGGAGGAAGATCAACTAACTCCCAATTATGGTTTTGAAGGATAGAATCAATCTCACTATTGATAGCCTCTTTCCACAAAGGTGCCTCAGAAGAAGACATCGTTTCTTTATAATTTAGAGGCTGATTTTCTAACAGATATTTCAGAAAATCAGGTCCAAATGATTTAGATGTTTTTACTATTTTGCTACGTTTAGGTTCATTTTCCTCAATATTTGCTTGTTGATCAAATTCTTGGTTACCTTGATCACTGCTTGTAGCAGTATCAATTATTCTTTTGAGAGACTCCATTATTTGTTTTTCTTTACAAGGAAATGTCTCTTCAAAGAATGTCGCATTCATTGACTCAATTATCATATTTGGATTGATGTCAGGAACTTCAGACTTATGTACCAAGAATCGATACGCACTACTGTTGTGTGCATATCCAATGAATATATAATCAACAGTTTTTGGTCATATTTGTACCTTCATAGGTTTTAGAATCATCACTTTGATGAGACCCCCACACTTTCAAATATTTATAGGAAGGTGCATGACCTTTCCATAATTCATATGATGTCTTGCCCAGACTTTTGTGAGGTAACTTGTTCAGAACATAGTTAGCGGAAAACAAAGCTTCCCCCTACAAGTTTTGGGATAAACCAGAGCTTGTCAATTTGACATTCATCATTTCCTTCAATGTTCGATTTTTACGTTCTGCAATCCCGTTTTGTTGAGGCAAATAAGGAGCAGTAATTTCGTGAATAATTCCATGTTTGGAATAATATTCACCGAATGGTGACACATATTCACCACCCCTATCACTCCTGATTCTTTTGATTTTATTGTCAAGTTGATTTTCAACTTCATTCTTATAGTGTATGAGGCTCTCAATAGCTTCATCTTTGCTCCTCAACAAATACAGATAACAGAATCTTGTGATATCATCAATAAAAGTGACAAAGTACTTTTTACCGCCTATTCTTTGCACAACATTCATGTCACACACATTGGTGTGTATAAGTTCCAAGGGTTCAAATCTTCATTCTATGGAATGAAATGAAGCTCTATTCATTTTTGCTTCAACACATGCTTCACATTTATGTTGGTTATAACTTGTAAATTTAGGTAAAAGATCCATGTTAATTAATTTACGAATTGTATCATATTTAACATGTCCCAACCTACCATGCCATATATTTTGTGACTCAATAATATAAGCAGAAGATATAGCTTTATTATTATTAGTACTGTGTCGATTCCGAATGGATGATAGTATGGTTTGCACTCGGGATACAATGCCATATACCACTGGGGATGACCATTTCATTATAAAATGCATGTTTACCATATCTATGTTAGTATATGCATGTTTTCTTGTTTCTGGGTTACGCAGTATGTCCGACCTGACTTCACCTATGTCTGGCCGGACGTGTATCATTATATCCGGCCAGGCTTCTCCCAGGCCAGGCCCACCGAAAACATATTTTAGTTTGTCTGAATTTTTCTTAAAAAATATTTTATTGTCTAAATTTTTGTCGTTTCAGTATTATTGTTACTTAATGCCATCTATACTATTTTACCTGCTCTAATTTTGATTATGTTCTCCTGAATAACGCCTTATGTCTGGCCAGACTTCCAGAAAGTCCGACAGAAGTTTTAATATTATGTTTAGCCTATCACCCCCATGTCCAGTCGATCTCTCAGAGGCCAAACCCGTATGATACTTGTCCATATCCATTTTATTGTTATTTTATGAATGGTATAATAATTCATGGATGATTTTTATTGCTTTTATAATTCATATTTGCTATTTTGTATGTTATATAAATTGATTTGTGTGTGATTGCATTATAAAATGTGAGGATACTTTCTTCAAGCATAAATATTATACTGGCATCAGTAAGAGACCATTCTGAACCCAAACAGATTTAAGTTCGGACCTTACGAGGAGTGTAGTGCGGCCTTAAATCATTCTTGGAGTCTCATACCGGGTGGTGACTCCCTTATTCTCCGACTATTTTTCATACTCGCTACGGGCTGTGAGCCCAACAGTGTAGTGGTCGCCGACGTCATAGGCATAATGGTAAACACCACTTTGCTTCTACACATGTCTCTCGATACAGGCCAACAAGAGAGGTTATGGGATGCGTCGTACGCGTCCATCTTCTGAGCTCAATGAGGATGTGGAAGAGGCTAAGATACTGGCAGATTCGGCACCATCTGCTTCTAGGCGATCACTAGCTCGAGCTTCTTCCTCTGGGCATGCCCCTTCTTTATCTTCAATGCTGGCTCCTCCTAATTTCATCCCTGACATTGTAGGTTTCTGGCCAGACCCGACTTATAAGGTAATTGGTGATGCTGGGATGAATGAAGTTCAGTCTTTGTGCATAGAGGGGATGCATAGGCTTATAATTACTCATTTTGACACCACGCATGTGAGTTTCTTTGATTTCTTACTCTCTTTTCTTTTGCTGGGTTCTTGGCACTAATCAAACTATGTTACAGGTGCCCGTTGACTTTATAAATCATGGCTTTCTCTTGGCACAAGCGACAAAGGTGACACTGACCTCTCAGAGCTTCACATACCGGATGCTTGAAGATAAAAGTTAGCATGTATGTGTGTATGTATGATTTCCTAACTTTTCTTTTTGTGTTTCTAGTTGCAGAACCTTTAACGTCGATATATCTTGTCGTATTTAGAAATCAATATTTAGTCAATATTTTGGATATAGTATATAAAAATCCAGCCGGACACACCCCGATACCTTATGACAGTAGGGTTCCTTTGGGGAATGAGGATTCTGATCCTTACACAACCTTCAAAACCCTACATATAAACATTGTCTCTTTTTTTTTTCTCTCACAAAAGTCTTTCTTCCATTTCTCTTCATCCATGAGCGTCTTCTGGGTCTTCTTCTGGCCGTTATATCCCATAATGCGTCTCTTGCTACCCGATCACATATGGTCATCTGAAATTATATCCGGCATATTTTTTCCACATCTGACCACGTCTTAGTTTATATGCCTCGCACTCTGCAAGATCCCATAGTGTCCATTATGTTGGGAAGCGACCGTGAGTGCGCAGCGAAAAATAAAAAATTATGAAATTATGATGTCGCTATCCCTTTGCCCAAGACCCATTTGTTTTGATTATTCTACCAGCCTATGCATGTTAATATATATTCTAAGCATAAAAACTCATAAAACATGCAAAGAACATAAACCTAAACATGCTAACTATCATAAGAACTCTAATTAAAATAAAGAAAGAAAATGACTTACTTGAACCGAAGACTCCTCCAATCCTCCCTCCAATCTACAAGCTTTTCTCAAACTCAGTAAGCTCTTCCACGTTCTAAAGAGCCACCCAAGTGTGTGGCCTCCAAAGGTACACACACCAAAGCCAAAACTCAATGGCAAGACTACGCCTTGAGTGCACAGGTATTTTGCCCTTGGTGCTAGCCTAGGCAAATACCTCAAAACTTTTAACTCGAGGTTCCTCTAGTCAATTAGACTTAAGGATCCTCAAAATCAGTGGCTTACTCTTAAACTTTAGAGTTGCTCACTTATATAAACCCAAGATATGAAAGGTTTGGTGCAAAAATTTGTAAAGAATTCTTTGGGTTTATATAGGTGCTCCAAAGACAAAAAAATTAATTAAGAATCCGATGTGGGATAAATGCTAATTTAATCTTAGCCATTGGATCTTAATTTAGTGGTTTAATGAGATTATAAAACCCTAATAAGAGTTTGGGCCGAATTGGAATTCAAAACAAATAACAAATATTTTTTTTTACTATTCACATTACTATTCACATTATTTATTTATTTATTTATTCCAATTCCCAAAGTGCCCCTATCGTCATTCACCAATCCCTAAGCGACTATGGAACCACATAAATGATCTATTCAATAATTAACCACATTGAACCATTTATGAACAATTCGTACAACAATCATATATGCTGTTAAATTTGTATTGTGCACTGTTAACCATTGATTTCGACTTTGTTATGTGTGACCTTTTGGGTTCCCCTCAAATTGGACATGAAATGAATCGTGATAATTTAATCGAACATAAATTATCCTCTGATTAGATGGTCTTTCAATTTCAATGACCAAGGTTGACATCTAGCAACATGCCAAGGCCCTCAAATGAGAAGGAAAGATATATACCCATTATGTATGCGATTTACATATGATACAGTCTCTCACCTCATTGTATCCCCACCGTTTGACCTAGGGTATGGAAAGTGTCTACCCATATAGTCAAAGGTATGATGTTGATAGTGTCATGAATTGTGCTAACCCAAGAATCTCACATGATTCTTCCGCTGCGGCCACAGTCTCAAGCACTGATCACACATATCAACCCGCAAACTGGAATACTACTCTTATAAGAAAATATTATCCGATAGAGTGGCGATTCTCTGTTGTATCTTTACAAACTTCATGTGTTTCAACAAATGACCCAATCATACTCTTATGACCGGATCTTTTGAACCGGGGAAGGAGAATGTCAAAGTTATTTGATCCACACATAAGATTGTAAAGACCTTAAGTCTAAGGACTAGTCATACAATCGATACATGAAAGTTCTCACAGACACATGAGATAAACACTCCATGTGAAAACTTTCGGCGGTCAGTTCGATGGACACGAGCAACTCATCCATCCATGTGATACACCAAGCAGACGGATCTCCGCTAGTAGCCTATGAGATCGGCTACCCCACTTAAGGGCGGATCATATCATCATGCTAGTCTCTCCGCTTTGTGAACGCCCATATTATTCACAAAACTATGACTAGGAATGTTTAAGAGTAATGATTCTCATAAGGCGTGGAAGCCATCATCTTATTACTCCAAGGGCTTTATTATAGTGTTTGATGATTCATATAAATTATGTAAGGCACATATAATAAAGATTGTCATTTTATTAATTAATGAAAATATTACAAATACATGTACATATAGCCCATCCACAAGTTGGGTATAGGGCATATCCCTAACACATTATCCACGGGGTGTCTGACTGGTCACCCCCAGACTTGGCTCAACTTTCTACACTTCATTACCTCAATCGGCTCAAGATATACTATGTTTTCCTAAAAGTGGCTTCAATATTTCTGGACCTTGAAAATCATGGTTTTCGTTTCCATGACCATGATCTCTGCCCTCTACCTGCGGAGTTTGCTGCTATCATGGGCCTTCGATTCTTTCTTTCTGCTCTTCTGGCAATGCCCTTCTTCAAAAGTCATTACCCACTAGAAGCCTTTGAAGTTTTTCTTTTTAACCTCGATGATTTGGAGATTGTACTACCTTGCCCCATGTCTATTGAGCTGAAGACACTACTGGATGCTGCTTCTAATTTGGAAGTAGGATCATACCGTTGGAAGAGTATGGTCATGTTCTGCATTCTTGGCACGATATCTCTTGGTGGGTCTTGATAGTAGTAGAGGCAACTACCAGATGCTTCATATCATGTAGGGTATCCGATGTGGTTATGACCCCCTCATGTCATATTAGCTCAGACGCTCTATGGTATGGATGGAATCAAACAGAATCAGACCATCCAGTTTATGGGAAGTCCTTTACTCTTGCAGGTATGTCCTAAATTTTACATATGCCGTCATTTTGGATTTTCAACCTAACTGTCGCTGTAATTTTTGCATGGGTCGCCTTTTGAGGTTTTCAACCTAGCGAGCTAACATTTTTTTTTAGGTATGGCTGTAAGTGAAGCTGAAACTCATCATACCTCCATCGATTTATGTCTTTATTTCTTACGACCATCGACACCATCTATCTCGTGCTATATTAAAGAATGACATTTCTTATGATTCGTGGAGGGAGTGGCCGAAACATCTACATTCCACAGAGATTTTATGGATGTGCCTCTGAATGTGTCTTAGTCATGTCTCACTTGAATTCTACGGGCACTGTGTGCCTCTTCCGGGCCTTCATACTAGTTCTTTTACCTTCCGGCCCGATTATGTCGATAGTATGTGTGACCTCCACATACTGCCCCTGAAGGGCGTACTTTCTAGGGTTGCCATGTGTCTCGTTGCTTTTTAAACCATTTTCGTGACAAATGGGCCCATCGACATGTCTTGATTGTCACTACCCTAGAGTGTGCCAATACGTCGGATAATCGTGGGTCACTGGCTGGTTTGTTTTATTCGGGCCCTGCATTGAAGAGATAGAGACGATGATTTATGCATGCTTGTTATGTGTCCTATTTTTTTAACTATAATTGTACATTCCATGAACATTTTGTACATTATTTCAATAAAACATTAGTATTATTTCTTAGTACATGTGTGAATACACTAATTGCTTTATTGTGAAGGGTACCTCTGTCATTAGTGTTGGACAATTATGACACATAACATCACTATTTGTACAGAACATGGCGTTGTTGTACGAATTAATTATGTGACAAAGGAAATTGCTCTTTTATCATTTGTAATTGGAATACCCAAATATATAAATGATAAAAGTCCATATGATTAGTACTAGATTAATAAGATATGAGACAATATTAATCCACGTAAGGTTTAATCGTTAAATATCCCTAGTCGTAGTATTATCGAGACTGGACATCGATAATGCGGAATAGACTAGTATTACACTTTTGCGTGTTATGGAAGCGTAACGACATAGTTCTCATATATTTGGGTATTGGATACTTATGCAAGTGTAATAGGAGGTTCTGTTTACCGATGGTACGGAAACAGCTTCGCTCTGGATAGACCCCTCGGAATCCTATTGGTAGTATGACTATGTGTCTATGGGAATCCGAATCAGGGTAGGTGTATTTGGTCTTAACCTGAGACTTGCATCGATAATACTTACGACAATCAGTATACTTTGGTTTTGGTCGTCCAAGGCTTTAACATGTTCTGTGTACGCCTCTTCTGGGTATACTGAGAATCGTAGTGTATTAGATGTGATGTCAAGATGGAAGTATCACTTCAGTCATATGGAGATGATTATCACGTAGTATACAGAACTAGTATTTTTAAGTACTGCAGTCATCGGGATAATATGACTAGGTCATGATTATCCGATTATAGAGACTAGTTACCAGAGATCCGATATATGCTTCGTACGGGGCATACACAATTCCAGCCCTAGGCCTAGCATGTGATATCGATACTGGATCGTTATACGCAATACTACGTATGCTACGCCTGACAAAAATTACATATTCCTTTAAAGAATATTTCTGGAGAATTGGGTAGGCACAATGCTTTGCTAGAACCCAACCATGTCTTGTAAATCGGTAAGAGCGTGGTACTGGGTACGCATGTATTCAGATAGTCCGATGACCGTATTTACTATCAACATATCCAGGGATCTCTTGGGTCGCTTCCCAAAGATTCACCGATGACATTTGACTCGAACAGAATTAATCTAGGATTAATTATGAGAGAGAAAATTAATCCGGGATTAATCACGGTAATAATTAATCTGGGAATTAATTATCAGGGAGGAAATTAATCTGGGATTAATTGCGTCATGAATTAATCTGGGATTAATTCGTGAAGAAAAGAGAATGTGATTAATTTGGAATTAATCAATAAAATAAATTTAATAGTTAAATTGAATTTTTCTATTTGATTTATTTATTTGGGCTAAAATAATATATTAGATATATTTGAAATTGCATTTCAATGCGGAATTAAATTGGATTTTAATTCAAGCGAACAAATTAATTTGGAATTAATTCACGAGCGACTTCCGTAATAATTTTGCTAGGCATTATTATTTGATTAAATTAGATTTAATTATGTAGCGACGGAAAATTCGTTTAGTTGGATTAAACGAACCGGGGCCCAAAATGTGTTATGTAAGCCAACTAGATTTGGAATTAAATGGGTGGGACCCATGACTTACATCAATTGTCATCAATTGATGGAAGTAGTTGGAATAGTGATTGGATCTTTTAATTACACAAACCTACCACACTTTGAAATTAACTTTTGTATTTATTTTTGGAAAACACAAAAGAACTATTCATTCTCTCCTCATTTCTCTCAAATGGGCGTGAACCATGCTCTCTCTAATGGAATTAAAGGAGTCAACTAAGGTGATAGGGAAACTCATCATTGAGTTTGGAATTCAAATCAAAGGCTTGGAGCTTCCAACAAAGAAGAAAAAGTCTTGAACTTCATCCGATCAAAGTGAGTATTTCCGCAACTTTCTTTGATTTATTCACACACAAATCACTCTTAGACGATATTGACATGTTCTAGGAACACTTACAATGGTATCAGAGCCTCCTAAGTTTGATTTGAAAATCTAGGGTTCAAGACTTTAATTTGAGAATTTTGTGTTGGGAGCTTGATTTTCCTAAATTAGTTTTTGGGTTATGTTTATATAATGTTGAATTGGATTTGTGCATTGTTGGATTTGTGATATATTGATTAGATCAAAAATCCCAAAATCCTTATGACATGGCCGAATATACCCTAGGTTGTGTTCATGGTGATTTTTTGATTTTAGACAATTGGATATGTTTAAAGCATGAAATAAATCTTGTATGTTGATTTAATTGGATTGAAATCAAATTGGGTGTTATTTTATGCACAATTTCCGTGAGCTATAAACATGATATAATGAATTGTTTTGCTTCAATTTGTGTTGGACATAAATGGAATTAAAGAGCATAATTAATTGGATTAATTAACTGTTTTGGGAACATTAGATTAGTTAATTAATTATGTTAATACACTTGAATTAGATTAATATGTAATTTGGAATGATATTAATTTAATTGTTGTAATTGTGCTTAATGGGCTTGGTGGGCCAAGTTTGGTTTTGGACAATTGGGTGGATCCAATTGGGCCTAAACCATTTCCATAAAGTCCAAATATGATAATTGGGCCTTTAAAATTTTAACTAGGCCTAATGGGCCTAAATTGATTTTTGGCATAGGGTGGTTCCTAATTGGGCCTTGGCATTTTGGTTTGACCCATAATTGCCAAAGCCCTTGCCTTAAGAATTAATTGAAAGCCCATTGGACTTTAATTGAATAGTATTGGATACTAATTGGGCCTTTGAGACCCGTTAAGATTGGATTTGGAATCCAAGTCTAAAAGACACTATTGAAAGTGTAATTATTTAATTTGGAATTAAATATGAATTAGTATTGAATATAATTTAAATTGGATTTAAAATTATAGTTCGATATAATTCAAGAATACTTACTTTGAGTATTTATTCTTAAACGAGTTGGACTCACGCAAATCAAATCGTTGTTTGAACATTGGATGGTCACTAATCAAAGATTAATTAATTGGATTAGATTGATTGATAACATGCTTTGTGTGAATACTTGGATGTATGTATGAATAATGTATATCGGATGGATATTAGATAGGTGAGGGCAATTTTGGAAATTGTTGTAATAAATTTAGAATTTATTAAATTTAACCTGCGTGTCCAGCCTATTACCTCTTTTCTCATTGTATTCCTCTTCTCACCAATTCCCCTCAATGTAAATGAGGTTTCTTTAGAAGTATTATGTAATTGGGTAGAAGTATTAATAGTGCTAGCGAGAGAGAGGAAAGTGAGAGATTTGTTCTAGGAACAAGTTTGTTATATATCCATCCGAATATCATTATTATTTTATTCGCGCCTTATTATGCTTTAGAATGCATGCTTAAGGGTGTATGATGAGACCTAATTAAAGATAATAAATTGGTTGCCAAATCACGACAAAAACCCTCATTTTATATTAAGCGTTTTTCCTTCCATTGAGCGATTCTCTCTAAAGATCCAAGATTGGCATTAGTTTGTTGGCTAAAGTCAAGACCTTTGTCCATCGCAGATGTGTTTGAATCACAGAAGCTTTGTTCCATATCGTACGTCTTGGGCAAGTTGTGATTTGTTGGCCAAAGTCAAGGTCACTTCTTGTTCATCGACCTCGATTACGAAGCTTTCCTACTGTCAATGGGTCACGCTTAACTGGTTTCATTAAGCTTGTTGAGCCAAAGCCATGGCTTAGTTGATTCGGAGGAAAAAGGTTAGAGAATATATTGGATATATTGGCATATACTGGATATATGTTTCGGACTTGAAGGTCCATCTACTGGATCAAGGAATTGGATGAGATCCAATTGATCTTAGAGATCTACCTAGTTAAGTTTCATACAATTTGTTGGCCAAAGTCAAGGTTGTGTGTTATTTAACGGGATCCTAGCCCACTAGGAAATTAGGTTTCCCGAGTACTCCACAGAGGGTTAGAGGCTCGCCGAAAAATAGTGGGAGGCAAGTATTAAATTTGTAATTTCGTTTAGATACTTACCAATACACGCTCATTTCATTTTTTGTCATTAAAAATTATATAAATTAGTTGGACTAATATTCAATTGTTGTTTTAATTAAAAAGTTGGACTGTATTCAAACTACTTCATTTATAGTTGATTATATAATTAGATTATAGTAATCAATATATTTGAATTTAACCAATCAAATAGTAGTTGATTATATAGTTAGACTATAGAAATCATTATATTCGATTGTACCCGAAATCGTTGATTGGATAGTTGGACTATTGGAATCAAGATAACTGAAAGATTAGCGTTTAAAACATAATCCTGGGTGAAAATATCTTTAACGACATAATTTTCTAGAATGAGAAACGAATCTCAGGATAGTCCTGGGAGATGAGAAGTTAATCTATTTGATAGAGCGACCTCTCGGGCCTAAGCCCGCAGTTGAGCAAATAATAGAGCATGAGCTTTGGAAAACTCATCGTAATAAAAACTTTAATGCTCAATCCTTTATGCTTGCCGCAATGACTCCTTAACTTCTTCGTTAGAACTAATGATTAGATCCTTATAGTATGATATTGAAATTGAAGGATCTTCATAGATCTATTCTTAGATCTTAGAAGTACTAATTGCAAAAGAAAACTCTTGGAGAGTTAATGGCTATGCTCAAGGAGACAGAGCCAGAGCTTGCAAAAGGGCAAGAAGCGCAAGGCGTATCTTACTTCGACATCCCAGAAGGCCAAGGCTTGGCCGAAGGCTTCTGGGGGTGTGAAGAAAAGGTCAAGGCGAAATTGTCACAGTCTTCTGGGAAGACAAATGACATATCCCAAGATGTCTGCCTAAACTGTGGCAAACGGGGTCACTGGAAGCGTGACTGCCGTATGGACAAGGCATACATGAAGGAAGTGGAGACGGGAAAGGCTCCGACTTCAGGTATGTTTGTTATAAACATGTCCACTGCTGGTTTTAAAATTGGATTTTAAATACTGGATGTGGTACATAAATATATGTACTGATGTGCGGGATCTGCTGATTAGCAGGAGACTGGCTTCAGATGAGATCAACCTATGAGTCAGAAACGGGACGAGAGTCGCTATTTTAACCGTAGAAACCTAAGTTTTGGAACTGCCCTTGAGGCATGTACTTGAATTAGGAAACTATTAAAATGTACCTAGTTTGACTAGAAATATTATCTTTGTATCTAGTTTAACCCGTTGCGGGTGTACCTTTATATTCTTGAACACTAAGTGTTTTGTTTATAAAGTTGATATTGAGATAAGCACATTAGATGTGAATAAGTGTATTTATATTTAGAATATAAATGAATCTCAAACATATAATATGACAAACAAAAGCTCAAACTTTATAAATCTGTTGAGACTTAAAAGTGACATTGTTGTTTGGGACACATCAACAAGACTCATATATCCACACTTTCAAAGAGTGGATACTAGGACGGATTTGATTCTAATTCAAATGATGTCTACGAATATAGTTTATTAGGCAAAGTGCCTAAAACACCTTTTACTTGGTAAAATTGCAAGTGCCACCGATCTGTTAGCCCTCGTTCATAGTGACGTAAGTGGGCCCATATCTAGCTAGGCTATACGTGGATATGAATACTTCGTAACCTTTATCGACGTGGCATCGCGTTACGGTTATATGTATCTTATGAAACACAAGTCGGAAACTTTTGATATATTCAAAGAGTTTCGACACGAAGTATAAAAACAGACCGGCAAGAGTATTAAAACATCACGATTGGACCGTGGTGGAAATACTTAAGCAATAAGTTTCTCGACTATTTGAAAGAGTATGGTATTCTTTCATAGTGGATTCCTCACGGGACACCTCAATTTGACGGTGTGTCCGAACAGAGAGACCAAGCTTTATTGGACATACTAAGGTTTATGATGAGTCACTCTGAGCTACCAATTTCCTTCTAGAGATATGCATTAATCAGTACAATACTTATTTTGAATAAGGTTCCATGAAAATCTGTTAGACAGACTTCATATTAGATATGAACAGGAAAGAAACTGGGTTTCTCATTCCTGAAGATTTGAGATGCTGGGCATACGTTTGGATGATACCAAACTAGAACCCAAATCGGATAAGTGCCTATTTGTAGGTTGTCCTAGGGAAACCAAAGTATGGTACTTATACAACTCACAAGAGAACAATGTAATTGTTGTTCTCCATGCGGTTTTCCTAAGAGGAATTCCTATATGCAGTGGTAAGTGAGAGGAAAGTAAAACTCGATGAAAATCAGAGTAATACTGTTCCAGGCACCGAGTCCTCATGGAACACCAACAGTTCATCAGGGATGAAACTGTACCAATAATCTTCGAATACACAAAAACCACGTAGGTCGGAGAGATTCAGAAAACAACTTGGGAGGTATGGGTTTCTGATCTCACCTCATGTAGATGTCAATCTTATTGAGGAAGACGAACCGGCTACGTATGAGGTAGCGATACAAGGTATCGACTCTGCTATATGGCAAAGTGCCATGAAGTACGAAATGAATTCCATGTATACAACCAAGTTTGAACACTAGTTGATGTACCAGAAGACATTGTGCCTTTTGGTACTATATGAGTCTTCAAGGAAGACATACATGGATGACAACATATAAATGTATACAGCTAGGCTTATACAGAAAATGTATCGTTAACGACATGGTGTCGATTACAATGAAACCTTTTATCTATTGCCATGATTAAATCCATTCAGATAATGCTTGCTAATGCTGTATATTTCATTTATGAAATATGACAGCTGGACGCCAAATCCACTTTCCTTAACGGAAACCTTTTGGAGGATGTAAAGAACATCCTGACGGTTTTGTCGTGCCAAAACATGCAAATAAGGTTTGCAAGTTAATTCAATCCATTCATGGATTGAAGCAAGCATTGCGTTCTTGGAACCAACGTTTTGATGAAATCATAATGGTATATAGTTTCATTCAAAACGATGATAATTCTTGTGTATATAAGAAGGTTAGTGGGAGCGCACTGACAATGAATGTCCTATAATTTGATGATGTATTGCTTCTTAGCAATAAAATTCCCATAATATAATCGGTGAAAGCTTGGCTTTCATTAAAATTCTTCATAGAATACCTGGGAGAAACAGGCTTTATTCTAGGAATAAAGATCTGCTGGGATAGATCTAGAAAGCTGCTGACATTCTCTTAGTGTTCGTACGTCTTGTTATGTACGTGACTTGGTGTCTCATATGCTTTGAGCATATGGAGTCACAATCAGGACAATCCAGGTGATGGTCACTGGATTGATGTTAAGAACATCCTTAAGTATCTTAGACGAACTAATGATACGTTCTTAAAATATGGGGAAATGAGAACTTGAGGTAACTAGGTTCACCGCTTCAAGTTTTCAAACCGATAAAGACGACTTTAAGTCGCAATAATGGTACATATTTAGTTTGAATAACGGAACAGTGATCTGAAAATTTTCCAAACAAGATACTGTTGCCGAATAAACAACAAGAACGGAACATTACAGCAGTTGAGGCAGCAATATAAGTATTTTGGATATATATAATCCTAATTGGATTAGGAGTAGTTCTGTTAGCAGCTGAGCTAGGCTACAACATAGGCTAAGGAACCACAGTCTCATCAATGATCCAAGTATGTACTTCAACTAATTCATCTGATTCGTTCGATCATACATCGTGGCGATGTGATGATCAAATAAAACGCATCAGATGATAACATTGTAAATCCGCTGACGAAAGCTGTTTCTCAGCAGAAATTTGAGCAACCCGTACATAGTCAGGTGTTAGACACTTGAAGTGATTGGCTATAGGCCAAGTGGGAGATTGTTGGACAATTATGACCCATAGCATCACTATTTGTACAGAATATGGCGTTGTTGTACGAATTAACTATGTGACAAAGGAAATTGCTCTTTTATCATTTGTAATTGGATTACCCAGATATATTAATGATAAAAGTCTATATGATTAGTACCAGATTAATAAGATATGAGACACTATTAATCCACGTAAGGTTTAATCGTTAAATATCCCTAGTCGTAGTATTATCGAGATTGGACATCGATAATGCGAAATAGGCTAGTATTACACTTGTGCGTGTTATGGAAGCGTAACATCATAGTTCTCATATATTTGGGTATTGGATACTCATGCAAGTGTAATATGAGGTTCTGTTTACCGATGGTACGGAAACAGCTTCGCTCTAGATAGACCCATTGGAATCCCATTGGTAGTATGACTATGTGTCTATGGGAATCCGAATCAGGGTAGGTGTATTTGGTCTTAACATGAGATTTGCATCGCTAATACTTGCGACAATCAGTATACTTTGGTTTTGGTCGTCTGGGGCTTTAACAGATTCTGTGTACGCCTCTTCTGGGTATACTGAGAATCGTAGTGTATTGGATGTGATGTCAAGATGGAAGTATCAATTCAGTCATATGGAGATGATTATCACGTAGGATACAAAACTAGTATTTTTAAGTACTGCAGTCATCAGGATAATATGACTAGGTCATGATTATCCGATTATAGAGACTAGTTACCAGAGATCCGATATATGCTTCGTACGGGGCATACACAATTCCAGCCCTAGGCCTAACATGTGATATCGATACTGGATCGTTATACGCAATACTACGTATGCTACGCCTGACAAAAATTACATATTCCTTTAAAGAATATTTCTGGAGAATTGGGTAGGCACGATGCTTTGCTAGAACCCAACCATGTCTTGTAAATCGGTAAGAGCGTGGTACTGGGTACGCATGTATTCAGATAGTCCGATGACCGTATTTACTGCCAACATATCCAGGGATCTCTTGGGTCGCTTCCCAAAGATTCACCGATGACATTTGACTCGAAAAGAATTAATCTGGGATTAATTATGAGAGAGAAAATTAATCTGGGATTAATTTGTGAAGAAGAGAGAATGCTATTAATTTGGAATTAATCGGTAAAATAAATTTAATAGTTAAATTGAATTTTATATTTGATTTATTTATTTGGGCTAAAATAATATATTAGATATATTTGAAATTGCATTTCAATGCAGAATTAAATTGGATTTTAATTCAAGCGAACAAATTAATTTGGAATTAATTCGCGAGCGACTTCCGTATTAATTTTGCTAGGCATTATTATTTGATTAAATTAGATTTAATTATGTAGTGACGGAAAATTCGTTTAGTCGGATTAAACGAACCGGGACCCAAAATGTGTTGTGTAAGCCAACTAGATTTGGAATTAAATGGGTGGGACCCATGACTTACATCAATTGTCATCAATTGATGGAAGTAGTTGGAATAATGATTGGATATTTTAATTACACAAACCTACCACACTTTGAAATTAACTTTTGTATTTGTTTTTGGAAAACACAAAAGAACTATTCATTCTCTCCTCATTTCTCTCAAATGGGCGTGAACCATGCTATCTCTAATGGAATTTTTGTTGCAAAATTTTCCAAAACTAGCACTTAAAGGAGTCAACTAAGGTGATATGGAAACTCATCATTGAGTTTGGAATTCAAATCAAAGGCTTGGAGCTTCCAACAAAGAAGAAAAAATCTTGAACTTCATCCGATCAAAGTGAGTATTTCCGCAACTTTCTTTGATTTATTCACACACAAATCACTCTTAGACGATCTTGGCATGTTCTAGGAATACTTACAATTAGCCGGCCCTTTCGAGTTTTCCAATTAACTAATTTCTTACTCATTTATCCCTAACTTTTTCCTTAGCTAATTCCGGCTTAGTGGGATGTGCTATAACATTTGCTTAAATGAGCTTTTTTTTTACGCAAAGTACTTCTTCAGCCTGTCCATGTTGATGGGTTATGTGAACTTATTTCCTTCCAAATCAGATAATCGCACCGCTTCGTTCTTCAAGATCATTTTAACCAGATAGAGCCCTTACCAATTGGGCCTGAATTTTCCCATTGGGTCCATTGCCAACAGTCTTGATTTTTTCAACACCAGATCCCCTTATTTAGTCTTGCTGGGTTTGACATTTTTATTGAAGGCTTGAGCTACCCTCTTTTGGTACAGTGAGTGTGATAAAGTTCTTTCATTATCTTTTTGTCTAACAAAACTAACTGTTCAAACCTTCCCACAACCCATTCTTGTTCGGGTATATCTGCCTCCTTCATAACCGAAATTGATTGTACTTCAATTTTTATCGGCAATACAACCTCCATCCTATATACTAAGGAATAAGGCGTAGCCTCTGTCGCAGTTCTGACTAAAGTTATATACCCTCATAATACGAATGGTAGCTTGTCTGCCCAATCTTTGTAAGTTTCAGTCATTTTAGCAAGAATCTTCTTTATGGTCTTGTCAGCGGCTTCTACTACTCCATTAGCTTGTGGTCTATATGGTGAAGACTTGTAATGCCCAATCCCGTAATTCTGTAACATGGCATTGGTTTGCCCTTGAAATTGCACCCCATTATCTGTCATTACATGATGCGATATTCTATATCGATAGACGATATCACGGGCTATAAACTTAGCCATCTACTTAGATGTGACATCATGGAAGGACTCAGCCCCTATCCATTTGGAGAAGTAGTCCACTGCCACTACTATGAAGCGATGCCCATTGAAGGTTTGTGGCTTGATTTCACCAATCGTTGTAATGCCCCACGTTGAGAATGACTAAGGCTCTGATAGCCCGTGTAAATCCATTGGTGGTAAACGGTTCAAGTTTCCATGGGTCTGAGAGTATGACATCGTTTCACCAATTCTGCACAATCCGCCTTCATGTTTAGCCAGTAAAACCCTTGTCTCACGATTTTCATTGACAAATTAAGCTCATTCATGTATGGTCCGCACACTTTTGCATGGACTTCCTCAATTAATTTCTTGGCTTCTTCCTCTTTCAAGCACTTCAATTGTACTCTATTGGACTGTCGCTTATGTAGGTCTCCCCTTAGGCTAATGAACTAAGAAGCAAAATTTTTGGATGGCCATCAGTCTTTTCTACCCGCTCCTACCGAAAACTTTCATTAATCCAATAACTTCTGAATGTTGTAATGCTACGGCTTTCCATCTTCGACTTCCATGACCCTCCCTATTTCATAACTATGATTTAGCCGTAGTTAGCACCAATGGCTTTATAGTCAATTTTTTTGGATTTTTGATGTTGAAGTCAAAGTGGCCAAAGTGTCTGCCTTTTGTTTTCTTCCCCGGGAAAGTGTTGGAATGTGTACCATGGGAGACTCATTATCAAAGTTCTGAGGTGGAATAGGTACGACCTTAATTTATCTTCCTTTAGCTCCCAATTTCCTCGTATCCGCCGAATCACCAACATCGAATCTCCGAAAACTTCTGCATCTTTTGCCTCTGGGATATAAGTGACTCTAACCCAAAAATACACGCCTCATACTCTGCTATATTGTTAGTGCATGAAAATGTTAGCCTCTTGGCCATGGGCTAAGTGATTCCTAATAGGGTTATCAGAACGATTCCTATCTCTGCACCTTTATAATTTACAGCTCCGTCAATGTACATATTCCAACCTTTTGCCTTCATTTCCTCATATGGAAACTCAAACTCAAACCAATCCCCTTCAATTGGTTGATGTGCCAATCATTCAGCCATTGCGTGCCCTTTGATTACTTTTTGGTGATGTACTCAATGTCAAACTCGGTCAATAACACCAACCACCTCCCTAACTTTCTGACCAGAGAAGGCACCGATTGTAAGTATCTCAATGGTTTCTTCTTGGTTCCTACCTGTGTCTTGTTAGATTGGAAGTAATGTCATGGTTTTCCAGAAGCCCGTACCACTGCCAAGTAGATTTTCTCCACCTCATGATAGCGTGTCTCATAAGGTAACACCTTCTTGCTGAGGTAATAGACTACGTGTTCCACCCCATTGTCATCTTCTTGTACCACCATCGCCCATAAGGCTTTGAGTTCCACAACCAAATATAAGACGTGAGGTTTTCCAGGTCTCGGAGGTCTCAAGACCGGCGGATCAGTCAAGTACTTTCTAATTTTCTCAAAGGCCTCATGGCACTGCTCATTCCACTTTACGAGCTGATCCTTCCTGAGTAGTTTGAAGATCGATTTGTATACCGATATTAGCTTGGCGATGAACCGACTGATATACTGTATCTTTCCCAAGAAAGGCCCTATTCTCTTTCTCCATTTTTTGTGCAGGCATCTCCGTTATCGCCTTTATTTTACTCAGATCCACTTATATTCCTCGGGATAAGTTCTCTGATTCTTTTCTCCCTTTAAGGGTAATCTCACTTGTGATTAGTATATTCTTTGGGTTTTCATATGTACCAAGATTAAATGGATATGTTTTGGTTGAATCAATATCAAATATGCTCATGTCATGTATGTTATGATGTATGTCAAAAGAAAAAGGGTTAGACAAGTAAGAGAAATCATTCTTCTTATTAATTTTCAATGCAAGGTTACAATAAAAAACGTAGGTACATAGATGTCTTCGTTGTCTTCTTTTTCTTCGACTGCCTTTGAGTCCCTCAATGTCAGATCTTCTAACTTGAGTAGCTCTTCTTCCTATTTTACTTTTGGTTCATTCTCTCATCCTAGCTCCGTGCCATTCTCTTCCTTATTTTTTTCCATCTTCAGACTTCCTGTCTAATCCACTACATCAACAAAGATCTTGAAGCCTGATATAATGACACCATTGATATTACATGTTTCTGGAGCTCTTTGATATCATGCCTTCACGAAGTAGTATGCCAATTTCTTCTATTTCTTCTTCAATTTTTCCTTTCTTCATCAGAGTGGTACCCCAATCCTTTCCTAGTTGTCTGCCTCTTCAAGTCTGGCAGTGTGTTCATCCTTTGGCCCTATGCCCCCAGTCTAATATCGGGCATGCAATTCATCTTCTCCATAATTTTAGCTTCATTGAGGTATACCCATTCCTTAAAGGTGGTGGCTACTTGGAACCTTGTAAATAAATGAACTTATAGAGTGACCACAACGTTGTCTACCTCAACATCGATAGTGATGGTTCCCTCATTGTGTGGGAATTTGTTTATTTTATGTAGTGTCGATGACACCCCTATAAGTTTGTGGAACCAGGGCCTTACCAAGAGTAAGGTAAAGGTAATTGAGATATTTAATATTATGAATTCAACTTCATCTTCAATAGGGTCCACATTGACCATGGCCGTAAAATTGCCATCTGCTCCACGTTTGCTGTCATCATAGGTCTTGATTGTCATGTCGGAGGGGGTCACCTCCTTCTATTAGATGTCCACATTGGGCAAAATCTTTAACGGGCAAACATTAATAAATGATTCATTATCCACCATCACACATGAGGTCATTTTTCCCCAACTTCTGCCTTGATGAATAATGAGTGGTTGTCATTTCTTCCTTCCATTGGGAGCTCATCCTCAGAGAAGGTGATGTTTTGTTTCTTTTCTTCATGAACAAACCTGATGACTGCCATCAGATCTGCATCTACTGGCACCCTTATTTTTCCTAGGGCTTCGACCATAACCCTCATGTGTTCTTGAGAGGAACTTAATAAACTATTGATCTAGGCTTGAGTTTTCTTCAATTGCTGGAGCACCATGTTATCTTATCAATTCTTTTGTTTTTTCTCATTCCATATTTCTATTCCTTTATTTTGTTTAATGGCGTCATTTTTGAATCAATCATTTCTAGCCATTCCCTTAACTTCTTCCCCGTCGGTGCTGGAAAAATCTTCCCAAAACCCATCGCATTCTCCAGTTTCACTGTCGCTACTGTCCCATATACCCATAACATGGGCCTACTGGTGGACGATTTGTAAGACATGTTCTTCGGGTAGGCCAGAGTTTATCATATACGTTGGTGGTAATATGACATGGTGGTTTGGTAAAGATTTCTATTAGTGTTGGGTTGGTTCTTTTCAGGATTGGGGATTTATGGCTATCAATGAGGTCTTGGATTTCATGCCTAATGCCATTGCAGTTGTCAGTGTCATGTCTTTTTTTTGGTGGAAATGGAAATACTGTTCTAGGTTGAAGTGACGAGGTCAAAAGTTTGGTAGTGGTTTGGGATCTAAGGGTTTTAGTAGGCTCTACCTTTTTAGTTTCTCGAATACCATCGACATAGGTCTGTGAAGGTTGGAAAATATTATGTTCCCGATAGCAGTGATTTTGACAGGGCTGGCCTTGGTTTCGGAAGGCCTTTATAGGACACAGAAATCGGTGATGCTGTTCCAGGCTCACGGCCCGGTCGGGAGTACAGAGTAGCCCGCGGGGGACTAAACGGAGAATAATGGAGTCGCCACCCAGTGTGAAATGGGAAATGATTTAAGGCCGCACTCACCCCTCGCAAGGGAAGACCTCAAACCGTTGGGTTCAAAATGGTCCATTACTTATGCCACTTGTAATGAACGGATTCGCGCAATAATATAACCAAGTCTACGCAACATACACATGTAAGAATAACCTATATCTAAGTTTACATACAACCTATATCTAAGTTTGCGTACAATCTATATCTAAGTTTGCATACATAGGAGTAAAACCTACATATAAGTTTGCATACATAGAAGTAAATAAAATAAAAGCAAGCACATAATCTCATTAACACATTAAGTTGATAAATGCGGAAATAATAAATATGTGACCAAAGAATTTGGCCATTTTCAATGTAGGACTTCGCATGCCCGGTTGGACGTATTCCACGTCCAACCAAGCATGCCGTTTCCGGGATGACAAAATAAAATATAATAAAGGGTGCCCTCAGGTCTTACCTTTTAAGTCGCCTCTTGGAAGTGCGTTACGTGGCCGTCGGAAGGGTTAATACTTCGCTACTTTTCTGGTTTGCCGCTATTTTGGACTGCCGTTTCTGCTGTTTTCTTCGCTATTTTTCTCGATGATCGGGCTGCTGTTTTGGCCTCTATTTAAGGGTTATTCTCGGTGGTTCAGGGGGCTATTTTGGGGAATGTTTTTAGGACTGGTGTAGGGATTTTTTTGGATTGATTTTTCGCTTGGTTTCACATTGTGTTCGGTGAGGGTCTATTTGTTGGTTTGTTTTGGTTCGGTCCGCATGGCAGTGTGTGAAAGGTGTACGAGTTGAATGTACCGTGCCTTTTGGTTTTTGCCGTGGATCTAGCAAAGGACGTGTGTCCTTGTGGCGTGAGGTCGTGAGTGTAGAGAGAAGATCTGAGTGCAATTGTGTGTGTTAGTGAGGGCTGCTCGTGCATGAGGCCGTGTCAGTTTGTGTGGAGAGTGGGACGTGTGTGCGTTTTGTGGTTTATGGTTTTGTTGCTTTGTTGTTTATTCTCGGTCTGGCAGTGTATGAAGCATGGCTGATTTGAGAGGTCGTGAGGGCTTTGATTGTTGAAGGGCGTGAGTGATGAAGCGTGAACCGTGTGTTGAGTGTGATGTAAGGTCTTGGCAGTGCGAAAGGTGAGTCAATGGGTTTGCGTGAGTGGTTCCTGGCTGATTAGGGTTTATGGTGACGTGATCTGTGAATTAGGGTTTATTATTTTTCTATTTTGTTGGCTTTGAGAGAGAGGATAAGAGAGATAATGGAGAGATGGAGGCGAGAGAGAGAGAGCTTAAGGTTTTTATTATTGTGTGTTGTTGCCGTGAATGGTGAGCTCTGTAAGGGTTTGGTTTGTGCTCCTTTTTATAAGAAAGGGTTAGGGTTATCCTTATTTGGGTAGGAAAGAAATGATGCTATTATGGGGGGTATCTTTTAATTAGTGTGTTAAAAGGAAAAGATCTATTCAATTTAGGAAGGTGATTTTTTTTTAGTTTAGGAAAGGGATTTAGGAGATTTAAATTGATTTAATTAATTTAGGAAGGAGATTTGATTTGATTTATTTAATTTAGGTATGTGATTTATTTAATTTAGGCATGTGATTTATTTAAATTAGGAAGGTGATTTGTTTGGATTTTAACATGTGTTTAATGTGTTGGATATTTTTGGATGGGATTTGGTGGGCTTGGGCGTGTGGGATGGTGGTGTGTGGGCTTGGGCGTGTGGCTTGGTGGTGTGTGGCTTGGTGTGGGATGCGGGGATTTTTGGGTCGAGTCTAACAGTTAAAACAGAGATTAATCGAGCGAACCCGAGGCTTAAGCAAACGAATGAAATCTAGCAATGTATTGAGTTTTCCCTTCCGACGTCTGTTTCCCGCGACTTCCGTAACTTAAAGGGTAGTGCCTCCATATGAGGCTCATCATCGGGTCTTATGCAAAAATACAGTGCCTACAGTCACCCCCACTTTGATGAGACTTGTGCAGTGTGTGACAGTGACAATTTTATCAAAGTCGTGCATGCATTTTTACTTACCTGGCTCGCCAGCTGCTGCCTGACTTACCTGTTGCTTTGAACTGAGTTGATATGAGATGGTGAGGTGCTTCGACCCCAAGTTTCATCCCTGTAAGATGCTGCGATCTCTAGGAATCACTACCGAATTGAGTTGATAAGAGGTGGTGAGGTCCAAGTTTCATCCCTACAAGATGCTACGATCTCTAGGAATCACTACCGAACTGAGCTTATAAGAGGTGTTGAGGTGCTTCGACCCCAAGGTTCATCCCTGCAAGATGCTGCGATCTCTAGGAATCACTACCGAACTGAGCTGATAAGAGGTGGTCAATTCCCGAACCGTTACTGTGAGGTGGTTCATTCCCGAATCATTATTGTGAGGTGGTCCATTCCCGAACCGTTACTGTGAGGTGGTCCATGGTCCATTCCCGAACCATTACTGTGAGGTGGTCCATTCCCGAACCGTTACTGTGAGGTGGTCCATTCCCGAACCATTACTGTGAGGTGGTCCATTCCCGAACCGTTACTGTGAGATTGTCTATTCCCGAACCGTTACTGAGTTGAGTTGATGGCGAGGCGCTCTGACCCCTGGGCTTTGTTCCCGAATCACCTGTGGGATTGTTCCCGAATTGAGCTGACTGTGGGCTTTGTTCCCGAGCTGTGTAGAGAGTGGGCTTTGTTCCCTGGGCTTTGTTCCGAACTGTGCTGTATGTGGGCTTCAACCCTGGGATTCATTCCCGAAGACTGCTAATAAATTGGGGTTCGACCCTGGGATTCATTCCAGAAATTATTGATGAATTGGGCCTTGACCCGAGGATTCATTCCCGAAACTGCTGATGAAGTGGGCCTCGACCCTAAGATTCATTCCCAAAACTGCTGATAGTGTGGGCCTCAACCCTGGGATTCATTCCCGAAACTGTTGATCATGTGGGCTTAAACCTTGGGATTCATTCCCGAAACTGCTGATCATGTGGGCCTCAACCCTGGGATTCATTCCTGAAACTGCTGATAATGTGGGCCTCGACCTTGGGATTCATTCCCGATGCTGCTGATACTGTGTGCCTCGACCCTGAGATTCATTCCCAATACTGCTGATGATGTGGGCCTCGACCTTGGGATTCATTCCCGAAACTGCTGATAATGTGGGCCTCGACCCTGGGATTCATTCCCGAAACTGCTGATAATGTGGGCCTCGACCCTGGGATTCATTCTCGATGCTGCTGATAATGTGGGCCTCGACCCCGAGATTCATTCCCGAAACTACTGATAATGTGGGCCTCGACCCTGGGATTCATTCCCGATACTACAGGTAATGTGGGCCTCAACCCTGGGATTCATTCCCGATGCTGCTGATAATGTGGGCCTCAACCCTGGGATTCATTCCCGAAACTACTGATAATGTGGGCCTCGACCCTGAGATTCATTCCCGGAACTGCTGATAATAAGGGCCTCGACCCTGGGATTCATTCCTGATACTGCTGATAATATGGGCCTCGACCCTGGGATTCATTCCCAATACTGCTGACAATGTGGGCCTCGACCCTAGGATTCATTCCTGAAACCGCTGATAGTGTGGGCCTCGACCAAGGGATTCATTCCTGAAACTGGTGATAATGGAAACACGTTCGAACGAGATTGCCAAAATGGCATCTGAAATGACACAAACACATACATGGATAAACAAATACACGATGTAGGACCTCGTATGCCCGATTGAACATATTTCACATTCAATCGAGTGTACTTCGTCCGGCGCGGAAAAACATCATGGTAAAGGTAGCCTTTAGGCATTTCCCTCGGATGAAGGACCTTTAACCCACCTTAGTTAGCCCATGCACATTAGATTACAATGTATGAATAAACAAATAATATGGGACCTTGTATGCCCGATTAAACACATTTCCTATTCAATCGAGTGTACTTCGTCCGTCGCGGCAAAACGCCGTGGCAAAGGTGGCCCTTAGGCTTTTCATCCCACAAGGTAGAGGACCTTTAATCCAACTTGATTTGCCCATGCGCATTACACTATGATGCATGATTTAATAAGGATATGGCATACAGAAAGAAAATAACGGAATAATAAAATGCGCGGCGAAATGTCAAGGTAAAGGTAGCCTTTTAGGCTTTTCTTCCCTCAAGTAGAGAACATTTAGACCAACATAATAAGCCCATGTGCATTACATTACAATGCATACAAATAAATAAGACAATGATATGGGACTTCGTATTGTCCGATTAAACATATCTGACATTCAATCAAGCATACTTCGTCCGGCGCGGTAAAACGTCGTGGCAAAGGTAGCCCTTAGGCTTTTCATCCTCAAAACGAGGAGGACCTTTAATCCAACTTGATTTGCCCATGCGCATACATTACAATGCATAAATAAGTAACATGCGGAAAGTAAATGGCAGAATAAAATGTGAATAGTAGATGAACAAGATTACATAAATCGAAAAACATGCCGTTGCTCAATAGTACGTGGAGTTTGTTTCCAAAGTACAGACCGTACTTACCGTCCATTCGGATTCAGCTACGGACTTTACGTCCGTGTTTCCATCCGATTATTACACGAGAGACGACAACAAATTTTTTCATTCATCCAATAGCCATATCATACATTAATCAACAATACCCATGCGAAGAAATATTGGAAAATTAAAAGAAATAAGCGGAAATAATAAAAAAGGGGTTGCCCTCAGGTCTAACCTTTTATGTCGGCCTCTTGAATGCGTTACTCGGCCGTCGGAAGGGCTAACACCTCCGTAACTCTTTGACCGGCGTAAACACACACGTATAACGCAAGCGCACGTATCGTTCAAGTAGTATAAAAATATCGATCTCCACGAGGACTTAATTTCTACTGTTGTTATTAATTATTGATACTATTTATTTACAAATATCTAATTGAGGGAGAAGAGAATGATTGCTTGATTGATTTGGTTGATTGTAGATTGCTAAATAAATAAATAAATAAAAAGACAAAAGAAAATACTAAGGAAAATAACAAAAGACACAAAGATCTAGGGTTGTGAATCATTCTAATATCATTTAAAAGATGAAGTGGTTATTTTATGTTTGTGTAATAAATCAGTTTACTAACCTGGAACACTAAATTATGCAAAAGCCTCTGTCGATGGTCAGACACAAATACCCAGTTAACCCAATTGAACCATATGTCTATGTCAACCAAATTATCTGGATTCATTAAGTGTAAGTTCCAATAATGGCTACCCCCGCCCGACAGGTATATTCCTATCCTGTAAGGAAATCTATTAAAGGGTTATCTATCCTCAAGGAAGATCGTGGGCTATTAAGTCTAAGGCTGAAACCTAAAATCCCTATGTCTAGTTCATTTTAGATTTACCACATCAATCTTATTGGTGATCAGACAACAAGAAGCATTAAGCTTAAGACTTAATAAGTAAACCTTTAAATTACCCAAACTATAAAACAACCCCTTATAAACCGGTGATATTAGAATTCATCACAACCCCATATAACTAACACATAACTAGGGCTAGTAACAACTTAAAAGTAAAAGACATAAAGTAAAAATACTGAAAAGTAAAAGACATAAAGTAAAACTGAAAAGTAAAATAAAATAAAATGCTAAGGTAAAAGGAATTACTTTTACTACTACTAATTTAGATATCTCCCATAAAATAATATATAAACTTGTGATATTATTTTACCACCGACCAATCTGGCGGTATCATGATTAAGTCAAATTAAGTCCAACCAGCCATATAGGCGGTAAAATTGTCCATAATCCAGCCATAAAGGCGGTACCAAAATAAATTTACCAACCGACCAATCTGGCGGTATCCTTGATTAGTCAGGTTTAAACCAGATTAAATTGAATTGCCAACCGACCAATATAGCGGTATCCTTTATTAATCAGTATTTTAAATAGTGAATATATTATTTTTAAGGGAGATTAATCTAAATAGTAACAGTAAAAGAATTACCTTTCACCCTAGCTTGGGAAATTACCTCCTCATTACTGAAAAGTAAAAACTGAAAAATTAAAGAAAGAAAAGTACTGTGCGTAAAAGTAAATTGCGGAAAGTAAAAACTGAAAAGTAAAGAAAAGAAAGTGCGAAACTGAAAATTAATTACTGAAAACTAAAAATAAACAAACTAGATACAATCTTCTTATTTATTCATTAAGAATTTCAAAGAAGAAAGTATGAATTTTACAAATGAAATGGCTTGGTATTTATAGGCAAAATTTTGCCACCATCAAATCATCCATCAAATTCTCCACCAAATCCATTATTAATTTCTCCACTAATTACTCCACCAAATCCATAATTGCTCCACTAATTGCTTATCTTGTTTGGTGTTGATTTGATAATTTTTATTAATTATTAATTAATTAATATTTTGCTTTGAAAATGATTGATAATGACTTTTAATAATTACACTCCACACACTTCTGGATGGTTCATCAATTTCGGTCATGAAATCATCAGAATTCGAAAATATTTTCTCTTTCAAAGTTGTAGATCTTTGAGTCTTCTTTAATCTGGCACTTGAATCAGCTCAATCCGATATTGGAGTAAAAAGTTATGCCCAAAATACGACAGATGCGCAAAACTGGAATTTCCAAAACTGCACTTCGTCAAAACGCCCTTTCAAGTTTCCAATCTCCAAAATTAAAATATCAAGTCCAATAATTGCCCTTATTTGATCCATATTTCGTCCTAAATGATTTCATTAAGTCCCAATATTTTTTTATCTGCAAAATAAACTAAAACACATCAAAACGTTCATCAAACCCGAGAAACTAAACAAAATATTAAGTAAAAGGGGCGGTAAATATTGATATATTTTCCGCTCATCACACCCCCAAACCTAACATTTTGCTAGTCCTCGAGCAAAACATAAAAGAAAATAACATGAAAATAAAATTAACTAAGCCACTTTCGTAGGGATCACGTTGCATTTAGCGTATGCAACAAGCCTTTAAACCCCTAGGTGTCCCTAGTGGACGAGTTGTAGTCTCGTGAGGGCTTACAGCAATGATACCCACAAACATTTTACAAAAGTAAAAGGTTAGTTAAAACTAATGCACACAAAAGCAAAAAGACAAGCGAAAAGAGAATAAAGATGTTAGTGACTAATCAGGTGAAACTTCTACTCCAAGTTACTAGTTGTTTTGTTTCTTTCTAAATTACTAAATAAGTAAACTCTCCGATTATTTTTACCATTCTCCATATACACAGCCAACAAAATATTAAACAACTCATTTTTGCCCACAACAGTCATAAGTGTAGTTGATAAGAGAGTAATATTTTTGTCCTAAAGTTCTATCAGATTTCACATCTTTTGTGCAGCAATGGAATAATTTTTCTGATTTTTCTGATTTTTTCTTTGATTTTTTTTCTATTTTTTATTTATATACAATATCTTTCATCTATGTAGCGAGTGTTGGGTCGGTGGCTCCCAAACCAGTTGGCTTTAGGGCACCAGGTGTTAAGACACCCCTACGGACTTAATTACCCAGACTTCAGATATATATATATTTTTTTCAGCATCTCTTTGATCCATGTAACGAGCTTTGGGTCAGTGACTCCCAAACCAGTTGGCTTTAGGGCACTAGGTGTTAAAAACCCTTACAGACTTAATAACTCGGATCTCAGTTTTTTTTTTTTTTTTTTTACTCCATTGCTTTTTGAGATGCTTCCTCCAATTAAACTAGAGCACTGAATATTACAAACTTTTCAATTTTAGCTCATGTTTGTATGTTACTATATATGTTGATAATATTGTCAACTGAGCATATGAAGATTCATTTTAGTCCATTTTATGGAGAATTCACAAACTAAATAATTCAAAATGAAATAAACAAAAATTAACTTGTTTCGAAATAGGCTTGAGATACGTCTCAGGAGTGGAAACTCCTTACTCGGCTATCTCTTACCAATTTCACTTTTTAGTCAAATTAAAAACACAAAAACACAAAATATTTTGTAATTTTTTGAAATTTTTCATTTTTTGTATTTTTCGAAAAATTTTGGACTAAAAATAAAAACACAATACAAACAAGGTACTATAACTATATCTCACCCCCAAACCTAAATGAGACATTGTCCCCAATGTCTTAAACAGTAGAAGAAGAGTTAGAAAATCGTACCTGGTTAGTTGAAATTCTACAGGAAATTAAAGGTTAAGATCCAGATTATTCGACGCTTCTTACCACGATCATCATCAGACCATTTTATCTTTGAAATGATAGGGTCAACTTGTGGTTCATAGGCTATGAGTTGGTCAATTAGATCCGGAGCAGTTCTGGCAGTAAAGAGGAGTTCTTTCATAGGTTTCGACACGAACCCATTTCTCCAGCATCATCAAGAAACACACAAAGAAAATCATAAAATCCATCAATGTTGAGCAGTCCAAGCGGTTTCTGGTGTATGTTCAGGTTCGCCCAAGATAGTACTATAAATATTTCCTCCAATGTGCCCAAGCCACCTGGCAAAGCAATAAAAGCATCAGAACGGTTAATCATTTCTACCAGTCGTTCAGACATACCTGGCACGATCAGTTCCTCTCCGTTTGATGATCCAATAAGATTCGCCTCTGCCAAGGGTTTTGGGATGATTCCCAAAACATGACTGCCTCCTTCCTGTACAGCCTTTGAAACGATCCCCATAAGTCCAAGATTTCCTCCGCCATATATTAAGTGCATATTCCTTGCTGCTAAGACTCGACCCAATTCCTGTGCTGCTTCTATGTATTGTGGCTTAGTACCAACACTAGTACCGCAAAACACACAGATGTTTTCAACTCGTCTTCTTGAAGTGGCTTCCATTTTTTATGTATTTTTTTCAAATCATGATGCCTTCAAAAGTGCAATGACGGGCTGAATTTATAGTACCTGAAAAGGGTGAGTACAATAATAGCACAAGTATCTTCCAGAGGACGATTGTTAGCTAAACAACAAAAGAAATCGTGAAAGGTCAAAAAAGTCTGGATCCTGTCTACGAAAATAAAGATAATTACAACAGAAAAGCGAATCAAAGCAATAATTAAGGCAACGGAATTGTGTATGCAATACGCCACTGTTTGGTATATAAATTCATTAGGATGCGTCTTAAGATTTAATTCTTTACTCAGCCATCGTTAATGAATTGTTTCTCCTCTTTAATTGCCAAACACAATTCCTTCTGTTTTAAAATGCTCCGTTTGTGCCTTCCCTACAAAAATAACACACAAAATTAAAAAGTCTACAACATGTATACACAAAATATGAAAACAAAAATTACAACAAATTGCATGGGTTGCCTCCCTGCTAGCGCTAAATTTTTCGTCTTCAGCCAGACGTGACTGAAATTCATCTGTTAAGGAGGTTTCAAGTGTCGTTTTGGATGTCCGATTAAAGACAATCCCGTGAGCGTTGCTTTTGAAGGGTCTCTTCCAACGGTAAAGTGGCAAAAAGAGTTTTGTCTCATTCAGTGCTCGTGCCACCTTTTTGCTCCTTATTGTTCCAGTGGTTCCTGCAAAGAAAGAAAGAAAATCAGGAGGTCTTGTATGATGCTTGACTTGGAATGGAAGTTCCATTCTGTCAAGCTTCTGGGTGATATCTTTGATTTGTACTCCCCAAAACAGCGATGTTTCTCCTGAATGCTCTGGATCTTTATTAAGGTCAGACATTTGCTCCTCCATTTGCTCTGTTTCTTGCTCCACTTTTCTTCACAGATGTATTTTAAAATTTCTGTATTCAGCTCTTCATCTGTCATCTGTGAAATACATGCTTCAAAATTGTCAACCTGAGGATGCAAAGATGTTTCTGACTTTAGGTTTTCATCCTCTGATACGACTGGAATGGATGGTTCAGATAGATCTTCTTCAAACATCAAGGTAAAGCATGCTCCAAGATCTTCATTTTGAGGATTGAAAGTTTGATCCTCCGTTGTTGGTGCAGTTGGTACAAATAGATCAGCTTCATCCTCGTCAGAATCTGAATAATAAAAGTCAAATTGAGACTTTGCCGGTTCGGGCTCCTGAACTGATACCTCTGGTTGTTGATACTGCTCAGCCTCCTCCTCTGTTGAAGTGTCATTGTGAAATGATTGGTACTCGAAGGCTTCATCAGTGTCATCTGAAACTGGTTCTTGAGGTATGTAGTCCTGGTTTTCTGTGAATTGTCTCATTTGATCTGTCATCCTCTGAAGAATTCTGATTGTCTCTGAATTTGTGCATCTAATTGAGCTCCCGTTCTACGAGCAATCTTTGAGCATGTGAAACTTTGATGGTTCTGATGTTGATGGAATCATAGGTAGATGGTGGAAGATGAAAATGTGTTTTGTGAAATGTGATGGCTCATCATACCATAAAGGATCTTGATAGCTCTGCCACCCTAAACGGTAATACATGATCGCTCGGGTGGTTACCATCACATATCATACATCTCCCCATCTCGTTCTGTTGAGAAAATGTGGTATTGCTTGGTTCTGGCATCCAGTGATAATTGTTGGGCTGGACAACAGGCCTCAGAAAACCGGACTGTTGCTCCCAGATGTGGGGTGTATCTTCTTGTAAAGCTCGTCGTATCTTTCAATCTCCCAGTAGTGTTCCATTTTTTAAATCACCTGAAAAACAAAAGAAATAAAAATTAGAAAATAAAGAAAGAAAATTAGATATAAGTAAATTGATAGTTTCAAAATTAACAACTCAAGAAATATAAGTCCCCGGCAACGGCGCCAAAAACTTGACCGGCGTAAACACACACGTATAACGCAAGCGCACGTATCGTTCAAGTAGTATAAAAATATCGATCCCACGAGGACTTAATTTCTACTGTTGTTATTAATTATTGATACTATTTATTTACAAATATCTAATTGAGGGAGAAGAGAATGATTGCTTGATGATTGGTTGATTGTAGATTTGCTAAATAAATAAATAAAAAAAAGACAAAAGAAAATACTAAGGAAAATAACAAAAGACACAAAGATCTAGGGTTGTGAATCATTCTAATATCATTTAAAAGATGAAGTGGTTATTTTATGTTTGTGTAATAAATCAGTTTACTAACCTGGAACACTAAATTATGCAAAAGCCTCTGTCGATGGTCAGACACAAATACCCAGTTTAACCCAATTGAACCATATGTCTATGTCAACCAAATTATCTGGATTCATTAAGTGTAAGTTCCAATTATGGCTACCCCCGCCCGACAGGTATATTCCTATCCTGTAAGGAAATCTATTAAAGGGTTATCTATCCTCAAGGAAGATCGTGGGCTATTAAGTCTAAGGCTGAAACCTAAAATCCCTATGTCTAGTTCATTTTAGATTTACCACATCAATCTTAGGTGATCAGACAACAAGAAGCATTAAGCTTAAGACTTAATAAGTAAACCTTTAAATTACCCAAACTATAAAACAACCCCTTATAAACCGGTGATATTAGAATTCATCAAACCCCAGATAACTAACACATAACTAGGGCTAGTAACAACTTAAAAGTAAAAGACATAAAGTAAAAATACTGAAAAGTAAAACACATAAAGTAAAACTGAAAAGTAAAATAAAATAAAATGCTAAGGTAAAAGGAATTACTTTTACTACTACTAATTTAGATATCTCCCATAAAATAATATATAAACTTGTGATATTATTTTACCAACCGACCAATCTGGCGGTATCATGATTAAGTCAAATTAAGTCCAACCAGCCATATAGGCGGTAAAATTTGTCCATAATCCAGCCATAAAGGCGGTACCAAAATGAATTTACCAACCGACCAATCTGGCGGTATCCTTGATTAGTCAGGTTTAAACCAGATTAAATTGAATTGCCAACCGACCAATATAGCGGTACCTTATTAATCAGTATTTTAAATAGTGAATATATTATTTTTAAGGGAGATTAATCTAAATAGTAACAGTAAAAGAATTACCTTTCACCCTAGCTTGGGAAATTACCTCCTCATTACTGAAAAGTAAAAACTGAAAAATTAAAGAAAGAAAAGTACTGTGCGTAAAAGTAATTGCGGAAAGTAAAAACTGAAAAGTAAAGAAAAGAAAGTGCGAAACTGAAAATTAATTACTGAAAACTAAAAATAAACAAACTAGATACAATCTTCTTATTTATTCATTAAGAATTTCAAAGAAGAAAGTATGAATTTTACAAATGAAATGACTTGGTATTTATAGGCAAAATTTTGCCACCATCAAATCATCCATCAAATTCTCCACCAAATCCATTATTAATTTCTCCACTAATTACTCCACCAAATCCATAATTGCTCCACTAATTGCTTATCTTGTTTGGTGTTGATTTGATAATTTTTATTAATTATTAATTAATTAATATTTTGCTTTGAAAATGATTGATAATGACTTTTAATAATTACACTCCACACACTTCTGGATGGTTCATCAATTTCGGTCATGAAATCATCAGAATTCGAAAATATTTTCTCTTTCAAAGTTGTAGATCTTTGAGTCTTCTTTAATCTGGCCCTTGAATCAGCTCAATCCGATATTGGAGTAAAAAGTTATTCCCAAAATACGACAGATGCGCAAAACTGGAATTTCCAAAACTGCACTTCGTCAAAACGCCCTTTCAAGTTTCCAATCTCCAAAATTAAAATATCAAGTCCAATAATTGCCCTTATTTGATCCATATTTCGTCCTAAATGATTTCATTAAGTCCCAATATTATTTTATCTGCAAAATAAACTAAAACACATCAAAACGTTCATCAAACCCGAGAAACTAAACACAATATTAAGTAAAAGGGGCGGTAAATATTGATATATTTTCCGCTCATCACTCTTCAGGTTCACTGATTTTCCGTTTTCCTTCTTCGCTTCGCTATTTTGGGTCGCTGTTTCCTCTGTTTTTATTACTGTTTTCTGGTTGTATTTTTTGGTAATTTGGGAATTTTTTGGACTGTTGTTTTGCGGTATTTGGGGTGTCTTAAGGGGCAGTTTTTAGTCACTGTTTTCGGTAATTTAAGCTACTGTTTAAGGGTGTTTGAGCTTCTGTTTGAGTGTATATTTTCGGTGACTGCAGTGCAGTTTCAGGGGTGATTTTAGATGGTTGTAACTTACAACCATGCATGATATATCTCCTTGTGTGAATAGGAAAGGAATCATGCAATCAATGGTGATATCTCCTAATTTGTATATCACAAGGAAATAATCTATTTAATTAGGGATATGATTTGGCTTGATTAGGAAGATGATATATTTGATTTGATTTGATTTATTTTATTTTATATCAGGTATGTGATTTATTTAGATTTCACCATGTGTTTAATATGTTAATTGTTATTTTGAATGTGTTTTATTGGGCTTGGGCGTGTGCTAGAAGAGGTGTGGGCGTGTGGTTGGTCCTTTTGGTGGGCTTGGTGGTGTGTGGGTTTGATGTGTGGCTTGCGGGGTTTTTGGGCCAATGATAAGTGGTTTGCGGGGGTTTTGGGCCGATGATAAGTTTTAAAACAGAAATCCAACAAGCGAACCCGAGGCTAAGCAAACGAATAAAATCCAACAAAGTACTGATTTCTGACTTTTCCCTTCCGACGTCCGTTTCATGCGACTTCCACAACTTAAAAGGTAGTGTCTCCATATGAGACTCATCATCGGGACTTACATGCAAAAATGCAGTGCCTACAGTCACCCCCCACTTTGATGGGACTTGTGTAGTGTGTGAAAATGACAATCCTATCTATGTTTTGCAATGCATTTTTACTTACCTGGCTCGCCAGCTGCCACCTGACTTGCCTGCTGCTTCGAACGGAGTTGATGATACAGTGGGCCTCGACCTTGGGATGTATCCCAACAACTGCAACCGACAACGGGGGCCTCGACCCTGGGACACAACCCAATACCGCTGACAATGTGGGTCACGACCTTGGGACACATCCCAAAACTGGAACTGATGATGCAAGGGGCCATCGACCCTGGGACGCATCCCAATAACTGCAACCGACAACGGGGGCCTCGACCCTGGGACGCATCCCAATACCGCTGACAATGTGGGTCACGACCCTGGGACGCATCCCATTAACTGCTGCTGATGTGGGTAACGACCCTAGGATTCATCCCCAAAATTGATGCTGATGTGGGCCTCGCCCTGGGACTCATCCCCAAAACTGATGCTGATATGGGCCTCGACCCTGGGACGCATCCCCAAAACTGCTGAAGATGTGGGTCACGACTCTGGGACGCATCCCCAAAACTGCTGATGATGTGGGTCACGACCATGTGACTCATCCCTAAAACTATTGCTGAAGTGGGCCTCGCCCCCGGGACTCAACCCCGAAACTGATGCTGATGTGGGCCTCGCCCCCGAGACTCATCCCCAAAACTGATACTGATGATGTGATGGTTCATTCCAACATACTGTACTGCCTCTCATGAGATAATCCTGATAGCTAAACATATTTTCATTCTCAACGGATGCTTTGCGTCGAAACCAGAGAACCTTCAAAGTACTTAATACACTCAGATTCGATCGTCTGAATGAGTGATCTGAACTAGACTCCTAGTGTGTGTGTGCCAAGGCTCCTTTGCGGCTTAATCCTTAAGTAAGCCAACTCGATGATTTTGTCTCGGAGAATTGGATCAGTGGGTCTAACCAACCTAAATGTCTTGGTCATACTCTGTGATTACTTCCTCGTACTCAACATGATATGGCTTTCTTCTTTTTTCTTTTGTCTCTTTCTTTTCTTTCTTTTCATTTCGAACTTTTTTTTTCTTTTACTTTTACTTTTTCTCTTTTATTTCTTTCTCTTTTTTTTGACACACCTACCCTTCAATGTAGCATTTCTCCTCATGGTGGTCCTAATACTCGCCCATGGGTAGCTTCACGCTTATCGGTTATAGGTAGTCTATTTTTCTTTTCTTTCCTTTGCAGGGATTTTTTATTTGTTTCCAACCATATCATATATCGTAGCATCAGTAAACCAAGATGGACATCCAGACAAACCGTCATTCACTGAACCACCATCTCTTCAACTAGTCATTTCGTCAACTACTCGGGCTTCTGCTACTGAGATCCCATAATCAAGTGCTCGAGAGTCTAGCCGAGATCAACTACTCAGAATACCAGATGAGAGCACATCTCGCACTTATCGTTTCTAAGGTTTCTCCCCGCAGCAAACAATGTCATCACCGGACATATGCCTGACTATCAAAGATTTCTCTCTCTCTTTTTCTCCTTTTTTTTCACTCACTCACTCTACGAAAATCTGCTGTTCCACCACTGATAATGTGGGCTTCGCCCCCTGGGATCCATTCTTGAAATTCATACTGATATGGGTCTCAACCTTGGGATTCCCTCCCAAAACTAACACTGACTCATTTCTGAAACTGATGACATTGTTTTGTTTGCTCTCAACTTGCTTGTACTTCACCGTTTTCCCTTATTTTCTTTCGAGACCTGCGAACACAAATAAAACAGCAGAATAAAAATGTGTGCATGTGTTGTGTACGTATGCATGTGCGGAGGTACTCATGTTCATGATGGGTTAGATCCTCATTGTGCTCATTGGCGCCATGTGCCTACACATGTCTCCGATCGCCCCCTGGATCTGCTTTATAATTTCCTCCTGCCGGTTCTCTTTTGGTGACTGTTCGGTTCTCTTTTGTCTGAAACCTGCAAACACAGAACAAACAAAACACAAAAAAGAATGCAAGTATGTTACGTGTATGCATGTATGCATGGATGAGTTCCTTATCCTGTTGGGTTAGGTCCTCTGCCAGGTCTTCTCTTTCTCAGGCAAAATATTGCTTCAATCTGTCCTCGTTGATCGGCTCAGTGAACGCATTCCCTTCCAAATCTGATAGTCTCACTGCCTAATTTCCCATTACTTTCTTCACTATGTAGGGTCTTTCCCAGTTGGGTCTGAACTTTCCTCTTGGGTCTGTCGTCGACGGCCTTGACTGCTTAAGTACCAAATCACCCTTTCTGATCATAGTAGGACACATATTTTTGTTGAATGCTCGTGCTAGTCTCTTCTGATATATCTACATGTGATGTAAAGACTTCATTCTCTTCTCATCGAGCAATGCCAACTGTTCAAATCTCTGCGAGGCCCATCATTGTTCAGGTAACTCTGTTTCTTCTAATACCTTCATGGACTGTATCTCAACTTCCATGGGTAGTACTGCTTCCATTCCATAAACCAAAGAGTAAGGCGTGGCTTATGTTGCTATTCTCACTGATATTCTGTACCCCCACAGGGCGTATGGTAGTTTGTTAGCCTAATCTTTGCAGTTTCCTGTCATCTTGGCTAATATCTTCTTTACTGTCTTATTGGCTGCCTCGACTGCCCCATTTTCCTGCGGTCTGTAAGATGACGACTTGTGATGCCCTATCATATATCTCTGTAGCATTGCCTTCGTTTCCCTTTGAAACTGAACTCTGTTATCTGTCACTATATGATGCGGCATCCCATATCGACATATGATGTTCCGAGCTATGAACTTCGCCATTTGCTTTGTTGTGACGTTACGAAATGACTCGACTTCCACCCATTTTGAGAAGTAGTCCACTGCCACCACTATGAAACGATGTCCATTCGATGCATTCGGTCGAATCTCTCCGATCATGTCAATTCCCCATGCTGAAAAAGGCCATGGCTCTGATAGCCCGTGTAACTCTGTGTGAGGCAGATGGTTCATATTACCATGTGCTTGACAATCATGACAATGTTTTACCAGCTTTACACAGTCTGTCTCCATGGTGATAAGTGGTAAATATATCACTATTTCCCACTCATTTGACCTAATATTTTGTATAGTTTCTTGAGTTTTGTGAATATTTTGATGTGTTTTGTGTTATTTTGTAGATAAATAAAGTTTCAGGACATTCTGGAGGTGATTTGGGGCCAAAACAGTGAAAATTGGACAAAAGGGCATTTTTGTCATTTCGCGCGTCGCGACGCGCAAGCCTATGACGTCGCGATGCCTAACATGCACTAAGACTTGCTAACGTGCGCTGGGTCCAAAAATCAGAATCTGAGAAGTTTGACTTTGCTAACGTGCGCCGTGACACGTGTCACCATCACAGCCGATCTGCTAACGTGCGTCATGCCACGTGTCATCATCCTACGATGCCGACAGTCACTATCGCCACGTGTCTCCACGTGTCTGCCACGTCATCATCCACATCACCGGTTGACCGTGATAAAGTGCCACATCATCGCCATGTCATCATTAGCCAATCACAGCGTGCCACGTGTCATCATTCTATGGTACCGACAATCACTTTCGCCACGTGTCGCCACATCGGCGCCACATCATCGCCATGTCAGTTCAATCATTCAGCTCCCAGCTGCCTTGCCACGTGTCACATGATCACCTTATCCAGAATCTGAAGCCGACGAACCAGAAGCTGCCACGTCGATAATCACTCGCGTCGCGACGCGAGTTGCGCGTCGGGACGCGGACACCTTACTGACGCCTATAAATAGAGCTCGAAATTTCAGTTTCAGATGTACCTTCCTCTCTAATTTCTCTGATGTAAATAGAGAGTTTTCTATCTAGTTTCTTTTAAATTTTAGTTTTGTAATTAATTTTAATTACGTTCTGTAATAATAGTAATTTACTTTCTTTACTTTTACAGTATTTACTACTCAACCATGAAGAGGTAACTTCCCCCTTGCTAGGGTGAAATGTAATTCTTTTACTATTGCTATTTAGATTAATCTCCCTTAAATATAATATATTCACTATTTAAAATTTGACTTAAAAAGGATACCGCTATATTGGTCGGTTGGTAATTCATTTTAATCTGGTTTAAACCTCATTAATCAAGGATACCGCCAGATTGGTCGATTGGTAATTAAATTTTCTTACCGCCTATATGGCAGGTTTATTTTGGTTCCGCCTTTATTGCTGGTTGGACTTAATTTGACTTAATCAGGTTACCGCCTATATGGACGGTTGGTAAAATAATCACAAGTTAATATATTATATTAAGGGAGATATCTAAATAGTAAATAGTAAAAGTTGATCCTTTTACCTTAGCATTTTATTTTTATTGTAATTTACTTTTCAGCTTTTACCTTACCGCAATTACTTTTCAGCATTCTTATTTTATGTCTTTTACTTTTAAGTTTTTACTAGCCCTAGTTATGTGTCGTAACTAAGTTAGTTATATGGGGTTGTGATGAATTTTAATATCACCGGTTTATAAGAGGTTATTTTATAGTTTGGGTAATTTAAAAGTTTACTTATTAAGTCTTAAGCTTAATGCGTCTTGTTAATTGGCCACTAATAAGATTGATCAGGTAAATCTAAAATAAAATTGACAAAGGAATTTTAGGTTTCAGCCTTAGACTTAATAGCCCACGATCTTCCTTGAGGATAGATAACCTTTAATAGATTTCCTTACAGGATAGAAATATACCTGTCGAGCGGGGGTAGCCATAATTGGAACTTAATCTTAATGAATCCAGATAATTTGATTGACATAGACATATGGTTCAATTGGGTTAAATTGGGTATTTGCGTCTGACCATCGACAGAGGCTTTCGCATAATTTAGTGTTCCATGTTAGTAAACCGATTTATTACACAAACATAAAATAACCACTTCATCTTTTAAAAGATATTAGAAAGATTCACAACCCTAGATAGTTTTTAATATTGAATTTTCTTAAACTTACTTTCGAACAATTTTATTTACTTGTTTTTAAATTTAGAATCATCATCATTTCAAATCAATCAATCAACCTGTTAGATACTAGTAATCATTTGACCTCATAAAATTAATAAATTAGGTATCAAGTCCTCATGGGATCGATACTTTTTATACTACTTGAACGATACATGCGCTTGCGTTATACGCGTGTGTGTAAGCACCGGTCACATGGTCAACCAATAGAAGCTTTGTCTTACAATCTTGCGAGACAAATTCAACCCAGTCATATGCGGTCCACATACCCCGGCATGTACTTCTTCCATTACTTTCTGAGCCTCTTCTTTTCTTAAACATTTCAACTGAATGCCATTTGCTTGTCTCTTGTAGAGTTCTCCTTTCAAAATCACATACTGAGAAGCCAACTTTTGAATGGCTATCATGTCCTTTCTGTTTGCTTCTTCCGGAAGTTTCCCCCGTTCCAGGTATCGCTGAATATCATAATACCAGGGTTGAATGCTTTTTTCAAATATACTCACGTCGTGCAGATTGAAAGGAGGGACTCAGGCAGGTAAGCGAAATGAACGTCTTTATTATTATTAAGGAAAATATTCGAACAAGTAGACGAAGTCAATGTCCTTATTATTAATAAATGCTGGATCACATTTGAATAAGATCAGGGAAACAAACATCTCCATAATTTGCAACTTCGTCTTCCCCCGACTTCTTGCTTCCTTCGACCATCATATTCTCCAAGTGCAGTAGTTCTTTTTCCCATTTACTTCCCCTTCTTGCAACCTCTTTCTCGTCACTATCCGAGAAATTTTCCCAGAAATTCCCCCTATGCTCTATTTCACCTTTACCACTGTTGTCCCATATCCCCATGTGAGAAGTTTGGTGGTTATGAGTTTGGAGGAAAAGGCTGTCAGGTAGGCCAGAGTTGATCATGTGGGTGGGTAGAGGTTTTTTGTGCGTGTTGAGTTTCTCTTTTTCTGGGAATCAATGAGGTTTTGGATCTCATGCCTAAGGCGGGTACAGTTGTCGGTTTTGTGGACTTTTTGCTGATGGAGGTAACAGTAAAAGTTCAGGTTAAGATAGCGTGGCACAAGGTTTGGAAGTGGTTTAGGCTCTAAGGGATTTAGAAGTCCTTGCCTTTTCAGCTCTTCAAACACCTCTGACAAAGGTCTACCAAGATTGGAGAATCATCTGTTTCTGATAGGGGCAACCTCAGAGTGAGTGGGCTTGGTCCTTGAAGGTTCTCCAATGGTCTTTCCATTCTGGTTGCACAACTTCATGTTATTGGCTATACGGGGTACGGTCAAACTGGCCACAACATTGGTCAGAACTTGCAACCGCTCAGTAATTTTGGTTACTTTGGTCTCCAATTGATCCAGGCGGGATCCCTCGTTAGCTGACTTGCTCATGTTGGCTGACGGTCTTTTGACGAGTCTTCCCTCTTCCCTAACCCAACGAGTATCTATGATGGCTTTTAAGACACAGGGTTAACATGATACGTGTATGCATGAGATGCATGAGATGCGTGCGATGTGTGGAATATATAAGTCTGCCCATTATCATTTTAAAGCATTCAATCATACTATTGCGCGGTGCAAACTTGTCCCAGTTGAAAAGGCCCAACAGGTTTACACCTTTACGATAACATGGCTAAACGACTTCAAATGATAAGGGACCTAAACACAGGATGGCCCATTGGCATTTCAGACACTTTTAGCCCAATTGTCATAAGATACGAACTCATCCCAGTTTAAATGGCCCAACAAGTTCGCCTTCCTGACAAGAAGTCTAACTGAGTCCAAATGATGATGGTCCCAAACATAAGCATAAAGAAACAATTTCTACAGAGTGGCCCATCGGCATTTTAGAAACTTTTAGCCAAATTGTCATAAGATATGAACTCATCCCAGTTTAAATGGCCCAACAAGTTCGCATTTCTGACAAGAAGTCCAACTGAATCCAAATGATGATGGTCCATAAACACGAGCACAAGGAAATAGTTTCTATTGGTCATACAACTATGGTCTACGTGTGGGTTTGTGGGAGTGTAGACCAAGGCTCTCGCTGGCGAAGGATTGCCCACAACTAGGTCTCCCCACTCAAGGGTTCAAACGACCAAGTGAGCGCACCTTTTTTATACCTTACGGTACGTGCCAACGAGTTATGATATGTGACTGACTGTCAAATGGATTTCCTATTGAAGATTCCCCAGAGGGAGGGTGGAGCGAACTCTCTTAAATACCCAAACCTCTTAGGCTCTTATCGCCTTGGTGACATGAATAACCAATAGGTCCTCCAAATTAGTCCATCACGGTAAGCTTCGGGTAAATGATTATCTAAGTGCCTTCACAGTTTTTCCTCCCAGCTATGGAAAGGTAGTGAATCAAGGAAGACACCAAACCATTACCTAGCCTTAATAATGCCTTTGATTAAACCCCTTTCAACCCACGGCAGACACGGTCAACTAATAACAAAAATCCAACATTACAAGACATTATTTCGGGGCCGATTCTCTATCCCCAGTGGAGTCGCCAGACTGTAGGACACAAAAATCGGCGACGTTGTTCCAGGCTTGCGGCCTGGTTGGGAGTACGGAGTAGCCCGCGGGGAACTAAACCAGAGAACTAAAAATGGAGTCGCCACCCGGTGTGAACCGGGAAAATGATTTAAGGCCGCACTCACCCCCGCAAGGGAATACCTCAAACCGTTGGGTTCGGAATGGTCCCTTAATTATGCCACTTGTAATGAAAGAATTTGTGCAATAATCTAACCAAGTCTATGCAACATATATTCCCAAGAGTATCTTACTCTTAAGTTTACATACAACCTACACCTAAGTTCGCATGCATAGAAGTAAATCGACATAACGACAAGCACACAATTCATAAACACATTAAATAGATAAATGCGGAAATGTAAATAGATGATAATTTCCTAAAGGTAAATAATGAAATGATATGATTAATTATATAGTGCAAAAGAAATGATCAAAGAAGCAAACATGCATGAAATGTGACAAAAAGAAGTCTGTGCACTGTATGTGCGTTCGTGTAGCGTTTGAAAACACGTTCGAACGGTAAACAGAAGGTTCGCGTTCGTATAGCGTTCGGAAACACGTTCGAATGGGATAAGACCTGATGCATGGTAAAGCAGAATACGTGCGTGTTCGAGAAGCGTTCTTAAATGCGTTCGATCGTAAATGAAACAGAATGTCCGCGTTCATATAGCGTTCAGAAACACATTCGAACGGGGTAAGACCCGATGCATGATAAAACAAAATAGATGCGCATTCGAGTAGCGTTCATAAACGCGTTCGAACGGAATGAGGCAGAATGCATACGTTCGTGTAGCGTTTGGAAACACGTTCGAACGAGATTGCCAAAATGGCATCTGAAATGACACAAACACATACATGGATAAACAAATACACGATGTAGGACCTCGTATGCCCGATTAAACATATTTCACATTCAATCGAGTGTACTTCATCCAGCGCGGCAAAACATCATGGTAAAGGTAGCCTTTAGGCATTTCCCTCGGATGAAGGACCTTTAACCCACCTTAGTTAGCCCATGCACATTAGATTACAATGTATGAATAAACAAATAATATGGGACCTTATAAGCCCGATTAAACACATTTCCCATTCAATCGAGTGTACTTCGTTCGTCGGGGAAAAACGCCGTGGCAAAGGTGGCCCTTAGGCTTTTCATCCCTCAAGGTGGAGGACCTTTAATCCAACTTGATTTGCCCATGCGCATTACACTATGATGCATGATTTAACAAGGAGATGGCATACAGAAAGCAAATAACGGAATAATCAAAGGCGCGGCGAAATGTCATGGTAAAGTTAGCCTTTAGGCTTTTCTTCCCTCAAGTAGAGAACATTTAGACCAACATAATAAGCCCATGTGCATTACATTACAATGCATACAAATAAATAAGACAATGATATGGGACTTCGTATTGTCCGATTAAACATATCTGACATTCAATCAAACATACTTCGTCCGGCGCGGCAAAACGTCGTGGCAAAGGTAGCCCTTAGGCTTTTCATCCCTCAAACGGATGACCTTTAATCCAACTTGATTTGCCCATGCGCATTACATTACAATGCATAAATAAGTAACATGCGGAAAGTAAATGGCAGAATAAAAATGCGAATAGTAGATGAACAAGATTAAATAAATCAAAACACATGCCGTTTGCTCAAATAGTACGTGGAGTTATTTCCCAAGTACAGACCGTACTACCGTCCATTCGGATTCGCTACGGAATTTACGTCTGGGTTTCCATCTGATATACCACGAGAGATGACACATATTTCATTCATCCAATAGCCATAGCATACATTAATCAACAATACCCATGCGAAGAAATATTGGAAAAATAAAAGAAATAAACGGAAATAAATAAAAAAGAGGTGCCCTCAGGTCTAACATTTTATGTCGCCTCTTGGAAGTGCGTTACTCGGCCGTCGGAAGGGCTAACACTCTGCAACTCTTTCGGTTATTGATTTTCCATTTTCCTTCGTCGCTTCGCTATTTTGGGTCGCTGTTTCCTCTGTTTTTACTGCTGTTTTCTGGTTGTATTTTTTGGTAATTTGGGAATTTTTTGGACTGTTGTTTTGCGGTATTTGGGGTGTCTTAAGGTGCAATTTTTAGTCACTGTTTTCAGTAATTTAAGCTATTGTTTAAGGGTGTTTGGGCTTCTGTTTGAGTGTATATTTCGGTGACTGCAGTGCAGTTTTAGGGGTGATTTTCAGTGGTTGTAAGGACTATTTTGGGCTGTGACTTTTGGTGAATGGATGGGCTATTTGAGGGGTATGTTTTGGTGATCCAAAGGCTGTTTGGAGCTGTGATTTTCGGTGAAGGGAAGGGCTGGGGGTGTTTTGGTAATGTTCCTTTGCTATTTTGGGAGAGTGTTTCGGTGATGGTAGAGAGGAGGAGAAGAGAGAATTATTTTCTTTGTTTCTTGTTGCTTTGGGCGTGAGTTGCTAGGGGAGTCAAGGGTTCAGTTTGTGCCTTTTTTATAGGCAAAGGCTAGGGTTATCCTTGTGTGAATAGGAAAGGAATCATGCAATCAATTGTGATATCTCCTAATTGTATATCATAAAGAAAGTATCTATTTAATTAGGGATATGATTTGGCTTGATTAGGAAGATGATATATTTGATTTTATTTGATTTATTTTATTTAGGTATGTGATTTATTTAGATTTCACCATGTGTTTAATATGTTAATTGTTATTTTGAATGTGTTTTATTGGGCTTGGGCTTGTGCTAGAAGAGGTGTGGGCGTGTGGTTGGTCCTTTTGGTGGGCTTGGTGGTGTGTGGGCTTGATGTGTGGCTTGCGGCGGTTTTGGGCCAATGATAAGTGGTTTGCGGGGGTTTTGGGCTGATGATAAGTTTTAAAACAGAAATCCAACAAGTGAACCCGAGGCTAAGCAAATGAATAAAATCCAACAAAGTACTGATTTCCGACTTTTCCCTTCCGACGTCTGTTTCCCGCGACTTCCACAACTTAAAAGGTACTGTCTCCATATGAGACTTATCATCGGGACTTACATGCAAAAATACAGTGCCTACATTGTGCTCCTCAATGCCTCTCGCCTACAAAAATCTTTAATGGCCCCTGGGCCTGTTTTCTGTTTCCTTCTGCCAGTTCTTTTCTGGTGATTGGTCAGTTCTCTTTAGTCTCATTTGCTGAAGTTCTCGTTGTTTCCCTTATTTGCGGGGTGGTAGACTGGTCGCCCCCAGATTTTATTTAGCTTTCTGCTCTCCGCTGTTTGCATTAGGTCAAGGTGGACCACATGATATGGCATTCTACATCATCATATTATATCACATGCTTCGAAATAGTCTCAATAGTTACACATATTATTGCCCTAAAAGAATGCCCAGTATTGAAACCAGAGAACCTTCAAAACATTCAACGCAATTCAAATCCAAGTCCTTGAATAAATGATCTAAGCCAGACTCAAAGTGTGTGTGTGCAAATGTTCCTTTGCAGATTCATCCCCAGGTAAGCCAACTCAATGATTTCATAAAAAAAAATGGGATCGATTGGTCAAACCAACCTAGATGTATCAATTATGCCTGCAGTTACTTTTCTGTGCTCAATGTGGTATGGTTTTTCTTTCTCTTTTGTCTCTTTCTTTTTTTCTTTTCATTTTGAACTTTTTTTTCTTTTTCTTTTTTTCTTTCTTTTTTTTTCAACACACATACCCTTTAAGGTAGCATTTCTCCTCATGGTGGTCCTAATACTCGCCCAATGGTAGCTTCACGCTTATCGGCTATAGGTGGTTCAATTCTTTTCTTTAGAGACTTTTCTTTTATTTTCAACCATACCACACATCATAACACAAGCAAATCAGGATAAGCATTTAGGCGAATGGTCATTCACCGACCTACAATTTCTTCAACTAGTCACTTTGCTAACTACTCAGGTTTTTGTTGGGTTTCTAGTTAGTCCCAAGATCGATTTCAAGCAAGAAATATGTGTGAATACTCATAAAAGTATGGCAGAAACATACTTACAATGATCGGCTTTGAGATGCGACGAACATAAAAAATTTGTTCCATTGAAGAAGCTCTCGACATTCTCCCATTTTTCTGCTCCTTGTGTATTCGGTCAACCTCCATGGATGTCCTCCAACCTCCAAGCTTTGTGTGGTGATTCCATGCTCATGAATAGGTTTCCCTATCACCTTTGGATGACCCTTCATGTGCTAGCATTGGAAAAGTTTCCACAAATCTTCCATCTTATTCCTTGTAATTCTCGGCCTTGCCAAGAAAAATTGGGAGTGAAGCATTTTGGCCCTTGGCCGAAAATGGAGGGAGAGAAGAAGAGAATGTGTTTGTGTTGGTTTTGTGTTATTAGGTTTCTAAAAACTAATACCAAAATTCTTATCCAAAAACTTGTAAAAGCCTTTCCAAAAGTCAAACAAGATTTGGAGCCAAAATGGCATTTAATGACATCTAACCACCACCATCATTATTCACATCAATCAATGATGACAAGCATCACTTCACTCAAAGTGATGTGACTTCCATCACTTGATTGACTAGTGATTTGACGCTTGATGTGACTTGTGGGCCCCACTTGAATTCGAAATGCGAGTGGGCCCGCAAACACTCCCGGGCTCGGGTTCGCTAATTCCAAATTAAAGAATTTTCCGTTGTGACGTAATTAAATCAAATTTAATTAAATAATTATGCCTAGCAAAATTACTATTTACGTCGCTAGCGAATTAATTCTAAATTAACTCGTTCGCCCGAATTAAAATCTAATTTTAATTTCGTGTCGAAATCCAATTTCCTATAATATATCGAATATATTATTTTATCGATTAATTCCAAATTAATCGTTCTCTCTCTTTTAAATAATATTTTATCCCAGATTAATAAAGTGCGAGTCATACGTCATCAGTGAATCTTCGGGAAGCGACCCATGAGATCCCCGGATATGTTGGCAGTAAATCCGGTCGTCGGATTATCCGAACACGTACGTACCCAGTACTACGTTTTTACCGATTTACAAGACATGGTTGGCTTCTAGCAAAGCACCGTGCCTACCCAATTCTCCGGAAATATTCTTAAAGGAATATGTGATCTATATCAGGCGTAGCATACGAAGTATTGCGTATTTCGATCCAGCATCGAATGTCACGTGCAAGGCCTGGGGCTGGAATTATGTCTGCCCCGTACGAAGAACATATCGGATCTCTGGTAAATAGTCTCTATAATCGGATAATCATGACCTAGTCATATTATCCCGAAGACTGCAGTACATAAGAGCACCAGTTCCGTATCCTACGTGATCATCATCTCCACTATGACTGGAGTGATACTTCCATCTTGACATCACACCTAATACACTACGATTCTCAATATACCCAGAAGAGGCGTACACATAACCTGTTAAAGCCCTGGATGACCAAAACCAAAGTATATTGATTTTCGCAAGTAATAGCGGTGCAAGTCTCAGGTTAAGACCAAATACACCTACCCTGATTCGAACTTCCATAGACACATAGTCATACTACTTATGGAATTCCGATGGGTCTATCCAGAGCGAAGCTGTTCCCGTACCATCGGTAAACACAACCTCCTATTACACTTGCATGAGTATCCAATACTCAAATATATGAGAACTATGTCGTTATGCTCCCACAATGCGCACAAGTGTAATACTAGTCTTTTACGCATTATCGATGTCCAATCTCGATAATACTCTGACTAAGGATGTTTAATGATTAAACCTTCGTGGATTGATATTGTCTCATATCATCTCAATCCGGAACTAATCATATGGACCTTCTATCATTTATACATCTTGGTAATCTAATTATAAATGATAAAATGAAAATTTCCTTTGTCACATAGTTAATTTGTACAACAACACATTGATCTGTACAAATAGTGATGCTATGGGTCATAATTGTCCAACAATCTCCCACTTGGCCTATAGCCAATCACTCAAGTGTCCAACACCCGAACTATGTACGGTTCGCTCAAACTTCTGCTTAGGAAAGGCTTTCGTCAGCGGATTTTCAGCGTTATCATCTGATGCGATTTATTCGATCATCACATTGCCACGATGTATGATCCGAACGAATCAGATGAATATTTGAAGTATATATCTGGATCATTGATGAGACCATTAATTCTTTAGCCTGTGCTGAAGCCTAGCTCAGCTGCTAACAGAACTATTCCTAATCTGATTAGGATTATTATCGATCCAAAATGCTTCTATTGCTGCCTCAGCTGCAGCAATAATCCACTTTTGTTGTTTATTCGGTAACAATATCTTGCATGGAAGATTTCCAGCTCACTGTTCCGTTATTCAAACTTTATAGTACTTTGTTGCGATTTATAGTCGTTATTGTATGTTAGGAAACTTGCAGCGGTGAACCCAGTCACTTCAAGTGCTCCTTCTCCATAGTGAAAGACAGCATTCACTGTCAGCACGCTCCCACTAACCTCCTTATATACACAAGAATCATTTTCATTTTTGAATTAAATCATACACCATTATGATTACATCAAAACGATATCGTTCCAAAAACGCAATGCTTGCTTTAATCCATACATGGATCGAATTAACTCGCAAACCTTGTTTGCTCATTTTGGTACGACAAAACCGTTAGGATGTTATAAACATCCTCCAAAAGGTTTCCGTTAAGGAAAGCGATTTTGACGTTCAGCTGCCATATTTCATAAATGAAACATGCAGCATCAGCAAACATTATCTAAATGGATTTAACCATGGCAACGAGTAAAAGGTTTCGTCGTAATCGACACAATGTTGATAACGATACCTTTTAGCTACAAGCCCAGCTTAGTACGTTGGTATGTTGCCATCCATGTATGTCTTCTTTGAAGACTCATATAGTACCAATAGGCATAATGCCTTCCGGTACATCAACCAGTGTCTAAACTTGGTTGGTATACATGGAATCCATTTCGGAATTCATGGCACTTTGCCATAATAGGGAGTCGATACCTTGTATCACTTCCTCATACATAGTCAGTTCATGTTCCTCAATAAGATTGACATCTTTATGAGGTGATATCAGAAACCCATACCTCCCAGGTTGTTTTCTGACTCTCTACGACTTACATGGTTCTTGTGTATTCGGAGATTATTGGTATAGTTTCATCCTTGGTGAACTATATGTGTTCCATTAAGGAATCAGTGCCTGGAATAGTATTACTCCGATTTTCATCGAGTTTTACTTTCCTCATACTTACCACTGCATATAGGTATTCCTCTTAGGAAAACCGCATGGCGAGCAACAATTACATTGTTCTCTTGTGAGTTGTATAAGTACTATACTTTGGTTTCCCTAGGATAACCCACAACTTTGCACTTATCCGATTTGGGTTCTACTTTGGTATCATCCAAACATATGCCTAGCATTCCCAAATTTACAGGAATGAGAAAACCAAGTTTCTTTCCTGTTCATATCTAATATGAAGTTTGTCTAACATATTTTTATGGAACCTTATTCAAAATAAGTTTTGCACTGATTAAATGCGTATCCCTTGAAGGAAATGGTAGCTCAGAGCGACTCATGATTAACCTTATCATGTCCAACAAAATCTGGTTTCTCCGTTCAGACACACCGTCAAATTGACGTGTTCCGGGAGGAGTCCTCATTAAAAGAATACTATACTCTTTCAAGTATATTAGAAACTTATTGCTTAAGTATTTTCATCACGATCCAATCGTGATGTTCCAATACTTTAGCCGATCTGTTTGTCTACTTCGTGTCGAAACTCTTTGAATTAATCAAAAGTTTTCGATTCGTGTTTCAAAAGAAACACATAACCATAACACGATGCAACATCCGTAAAGGTTACGAAGTGTTCATATCCACATCTAGCCTCGCTAGATATGGGCCCACTTACATCACTATGAACGAGGGCTAACAGATCGGTGGCACTTACACTTTTACCAAGTAAAAAGTATTTTAGGCACTTTGCCCAATAAACTAGATTCGTAGACATTATTTGAATGGAATCAAATCTGTCCTAGTATGAGTCTTGTTAATTGTGTCTCAGACAACAATGCCACACATAAGTCTCAACTGATTAAATCAGTTTGAGCTATTGTTTGTCATGTTATATGTTTGAGATTTATTTATATTCAAAATATAAATATTGTTATTCACATCTAATGTGTTTATCTCAATATCATCTTTATAAAATAAAACACTTTAGTGTTCTATAATATAAAGGTATTCCCGCAACGGGTTAAACCCTGATATAGAGATAATGTATCTAGTCAAACCAGTTACATTTTAACAGTTTCCTAATTTAAGTACACACTCGAATGGTAGTTCCTAAACTTAGGTCTCTACGGTCAAAACAACGACTCTCGTCCCATTTCCGATTCGCATATCAATCTCATCCGAAGTCAGTATTCTGCTTGTCAGCAGATGCTGCACACCAGTACATATTTATGTGCCATATTCAGTATCTAAAATCCAATTTTAATACTAGTAGTGAACATGTTTATGACAAACATGGTTGAAGCCGGAGCCTTGCCCCTCTTCACTTCCTTTATGTCTGCCTTGTCCATACGGCAGTCATGCTTCAGTGACCTCGTTTGCCACAGTTTAGGCAGACATATTGGGATATGTCATTTGTCTTCCCAGAAGATTATAATGATTTTGCCTTTGCCCCTTTTCCACACCCCAGAAGCCTTCAGCCAAGCCTTGGCCTTCTGGAATGTCGAAGTAAGATGCGCCTTGCGCTTCTTGCCTTATTGCAAACTCTGGCTCTGTCTCATTGAGTATAGCCATTAACTTTCCAAGAGTTTACTATTGCAATTTGTTCTTCTAAGATCTAAGGATAGATCTATGAAGATCCTTCAATTTCATTATCATACTATAAGGATCTAATCTTTAGTTCTGACTAAGAAATTAAGGAGTCTATTTGGCAAGCATAATGGATTAAGCACTTAAGTTATCATCACATGAATCTTCCAAAGATCATGCTCTACTATTTGCTCAACTTCTGGCTTAGGCTCGAGACGTCACTATATCAAATAAAGTAACTTCTCGATTTTCAGGACTATCCTGAAGTTTTATTCCCCAATTTGAAAATTAAAGTCGTTTAAATACAGTTTCATCCAGGATTATGTTTTAAACACTAATCTTTCAATTATCTTGATTCTAATAGTCCAACTATTTAATCAACGATTTTAGGTACTATTGATTATAATGATTACTATAGTCTAACTATATAATCAACTATAATTTAATTGGTTAAATTCAATTATATTGATTACTATAATCCAATTATAAAATCAACTATTAATTGAAATAGTTTGAATACCGTCCAACTGTTCAATTTAAAACAACATTAAATATTAGTCCAACTAATATATTAATTTATTGACGAATAATTTGAAATGAGCGCGTATGGCAAGTAACTAAACGAATATTGCAAATTTAATATTTGCCTCCCACTATTTTTCGGCGAGCCTCTAACCCTCTGTGGATTACTCGGGAAACCTTGTTTCCTAGTGGGCTAGGATCCCGTTAAATAACACACAATCTTGACTTTGGCCAACAAATTGTATGCTAATTAACTAGGTAGATCTCTAAGATCAATTGGATCCCATCCAATTCATAGATCCAATAGGTGGACATTCAAGTCCGAAACATATATCTTATATATGCCAATATATCAAATATATCCCTAACCTTTTTCCTCTGAATCAACTAAGCCTTGGCTTTGGCACAACAAACTTAGTGATCCCAGTTAAGCGGAGCCCATTGACCTTGGAAAGCTTCGTAATCAATGTCGATGGACAAGAAGTGATATTGACTTTGGCTAACAAATCACAACTTGTACAAGACACCGATATGGAACAAAGCCTTCATGATTCAAACACATCCTCGATGGACAAAGGTATTGACTTTGGCCAAAAAACCAGTGCCAATCTTGGATCTTGAGTAAGAATCACTCAATGGAAGGAAAAATGCTTAATATGTTGTGAGGGTTTTTCGCGTAATTGGCAACCAATTAATTATCTTTGTTAAGGTCTCATCATCATACACCCTTAAACATGCATTCTAACACATAAAAGGCGCGTAAGTAAATATAATAATGATATGCGGATGGATATTTAACACATTGTTCCTAGAAAAAATCTCTCTCTTTCCTCTCTCCCGCTAGCACAAGTATTACTTCTACCCGATTACATAACACTTCTAAAGAAATCTCATTTACATTAAGGGGAATAGGTGAGAAGAGAAATACACAGAGTCAAGAGGTAATAGGCTGGACACACAGGTCCAATTAATAAATTCTAAATTTATTACAACAATTTCCAAAATTTCCCTCACCCATCTAAAATTCATCTGATATATATTATTCATACATCACATCCATGTATTCACACAAGCATGTTATCAATCAATCTAATCCAATTAATTAATCTGAAATTAATGACCATCCAATGTTCAAACAACAATTTGTTTTGCGCGCGAGTCCGACTCCTTTTGCGACTAAGTACTCAAAGTACGAATTCACGAATTATATTAAACTACAACATTAAATCCAATTTAATTTGTATTTAATACTAATTCTATATTTAATTCTAAATTAAATATTTACACTTTATTAATGAACCTTTACGACTTAGATTCTAAATCTAATCGTTACGGGTCTCAAAGCCCCATTAACATCCAATGTCAATTTAATTTAAAGTCCAATGGGCTTTCAATTAATTTCTTAAGGCATGGACTTTTGATCAATATGGGTCAAACCCAAATACCAAATCCCATTTAAGGAATCACCCTTATTTGCCAAGAAACCAATTTAGGCCCATTAGGCCCAATTAAAGTTAAAGGTCCATTAAGTCATATTTGGACTTTATGGATATGGTTTTGGTCCCAATTGGATACAATCAATTAGCCTAAACCAAACTTGGCCCAACCAAGCCCATTAAGCCCAATTACAGCTTTAAAAGCCCAATTCCAAATTTGGCCCAATTAATTAAATACAAAAATTCCAAATTTCATAATTTAATTAACCTAAAGTGTATGCCATAATTATTAACCAAATTAATATTTCCAAAACACCAATTAGCCTAATTAATTCTGCTCATTATCATCAAAACATGTCCAACACATTTGAATCAAAAAATCAATCATTTTACATGCTTATAGTCACGACAATGGTAGGGATTTCTTTGTCCGATTCGGTTTTAATCCAATTAAATCCACAATTAACATTACCCAAATGATTTCAACTCATCCAATGATCAAAATCAAAAAATACCATGACATTTAGGGCAAGTATAGTTTCGGCCAAGCCTAACATATTGGGGAAAATTTATCCAATCCAATTTTCATCAAATTGACAATGCATAACACTATGTTATCATAATTTAAGCATATCCAAACAATCAATTTCACTCAAACATGCTCAAATCAATTTTGCCCAATTTTACCCTAATATCAATTTCATGCTCAAAATGGCTCTAGATACCATTGTTGGGTTTCTAGTTAGTCCCAAGATCGATTCCAAGTAAGAAATATGTGTGAATACTCATAAAAGTATGGCGGAAACATACTTACAATGATCTTCTTTGAGATGCGACGAACACAAAAACTTTGTTCCCTTGAAGAAACTCTCGGCATTCTCCCATTTTTCTGCTCATTGTGTATTCGGTCAACCTCCATGGATGTCCTCCAAGCTCCAAGCTTTGTGTGGTGATTCCATGCTCATGAATAGGTTTCCCTATCACCTTTGGATGACCCTTCATGTGCTAGCATTGGAAAATTTTCCACAAATCTTCCATCTTATTTCTTGTAATTCTCGGCCTTGCCAAGAAAAATTGGGAGAGAAGCATTTTGGCCCTTGGCCGAAAATGGAGGGAGAGAAGAAGAGAATGTGTGTTGTGTTGGTTTTGTGTTATTAGGTTTCTAAAAACTAATACCAAAATTCTTATCCAAAAACTTGTAAAAGCCTTTCCAAAAGTCAAACAAGATTTGGAGCCAAAATGGCATTTAATGCCATCCAACCACCACCATCACTATTCACATCAATCAATGATGACAAGCATCACTTCACTCAAAGTGATGTGACTTCCATCACTTGATTGACTAGTGATTTGACGCTTAATGTGACTTGTAGGCCCCCCTTGAATTCGAAATGCGAGTGGGCCCGCAAACACTCCCGGGCTCGGGTTCGCTAATTCCAAATTAACGAATTTTCCGTTGCGACGTAATTAAATCAAATTTAATTAAATAATTATGCCTAGCAAAATTACTATTCACGTCGCTAGCGAATTAATTCTAAATTAACTCGCTCGCCCGAATTAAAATCTAATTTTAATTTCGCGTCGAAATCCAATTTCCTATAATATATTGAATATATTATTTTATCGATTAATTCCAAATTAATCGTTCTCTCTCTTTTAAATAATATTTTATCCCAGATAAAATATTTCCGCAATTAATCCCAGATTAATTTTCTCTCTCTTATAATTAATCCCAAATTAATAAATTGTGAGTCATACGTCATCGGTGAATCTTCGGGAAGCGACCCATGAGATCCCCGGATATGTTGGCAGTAAATCCGGTCGTCGGACTATCCGAACAAGTACGTACCTAGTACTACGTTTTTACCGATTTACAAGACATGGTTGGCTTCTAGCAAAGCACCGTGCCTACCCAATTCTCCAGAAATATTCTTAAAGGAATATGTGATCTATATCAGGCGTAGTATACGAAGTATTGTGTATTTTGATCCAACATCGAATGTCACGTGCAAGGCCTGAGGCTGGAATTGTGTCTGCCCCGTACGAAGCACATATCGGATCTCTGGTAACTAGTCTCTATAATCGGATAATCATGACCTAGTCATATTATCCCGATGACTGCAGTACATAAGAGCACCAGTTTCGTATCCTACGTGATCATCATCTCCACTATGACTGGAGTGATACTTCGATCTCGACATCACACCTAATACACTACAATTCTCAATATACTCAGAAGAGGCTTACACAGATCCTGTTAAAGCCCTGGACGACCAAAACCAAAATATATTGATTGTCGCAAGTATTAGCGGTGCAAGTGTCAGGTTAAGACCAAATACACCTACCCTGATTTGGACTTCCATAGACACATAGTCATACTACTAATGGAATTCTGAGGGGTCTATCCAGAGCGAAGCTGTTCTCGTACCATCAGTAAACACAACCTCTTATTACACTTGCATGAGTATCCTATACCCAAATATATGAGAACTATGCCGTTATGCTCCCACAACGCGCACAAGTGTAATACTAGTCTTTTATGCATTATCGATATCTAATCTCGATAATACTCTGACTATGGATGTTTAATGATTAAACCTTTGTGGATTGATACTATCTTATATTATCTCAATCTGGAACTAATCATATGGATCTTCTATCATTTATACATCTTGGTAATCTAATTACAAATGATAAAAGTGCAATTTTCTTTGTCACATAGTTAATTTGTACAACAACACCATGATCTGTACAAATAGTGATGTTATGGGTCATAATTGTCCAACAGTTTTCACTACTAAGAACCATAATCAAGTGCTTACGAGTCTAACATAGATCAATTACTCAAAGTATCAAATAAAAGCACATCAAGAGTTTATCGTTTCTAAGATTTCACCCTAAAGCAAACGATTTCATCATGGGACTTATGCCTAACTATTAAGGACTAAGAACAAATAATTTTTTTTTCTTTTTTTTTTTCACAATGGTCTTTCTATCCTTGCCGTAAATTTTTATGTTCCTCGGTTTCCTTTTCCTCGATATCCATGTTTGCTAAACTCTACTTGACAAATCTTTCTTTCTTCTCTAACTCAACTGATATCTATGATGGCTTTTAAGACATAGGGTTAACATGATGTGTGTATGCATGAGATGTATGAAATGCGTGCGATGCATGAGATATAATATGCATGTGTTTATCAAAAGCATAAAGAGGTAACTTCTATGAGATATATGACTACGGTTCATATGCGGGTTTATAGGAGTGTAGACAAAGGCTCCCGTCGGTGAAGGATTGCCCACAACTAGGTCTCCCCACTCAAGGGTTCGGATGACCAAGTGAGCGCACCCTTTTTTATACGCTAAGGTACGTGCCAACAAGTGATGATACATGAATGACTGTCAAATGGATTTCTTGTTGAAGATTCCCCAGAGTGAGGGTGAAGCGAACTCTCTTAAATACTCTTGCCTCTTAGGCTCTTATCGCCTTGGTGACAGGAATAACCAATAGATCCTCCAAATTAGTCCATCATGGTAAACGTTGAGTAAATGATTATCTAGACGTCTTCAGAGCTTTTCCTTTTGGTTACGAAAAGGTAGTGAGTGAAGGAAGACACCAAATCATTACTCAACTCTAATAAATCCTTTGGTTAAACCCCTTGGTCCCAACCCACTTGTAGACACGGTTAAATAAAGAAAAAATCACAAACATTACGAGACATTATTTCGGGGCTGATTCTCTATCCCCAGTGGAGTCGCCAAACTGTAGGACACAGAAATCGACGACGTTGTTCCAAGCTCGCGGCCCGGTCGGGATTACGGAGTAGCCCGCGGGGGACTAAACCGGAGAATAATGGAGTCGCCACCCAGTGTAAACTGGGAAATGATTTAAGGCCGCACTCACCCCTCACAATTGTGTGTGTTAGTGAGGGCTGCTCGTGCGTAAGGCCGTGTCAGTTTGTGTGGAGAGTGGGACATGTGTGTGCGTTTTGTGGTTTATGGGTTTTATTACTTTGTTGTTTATTCTCGGCCTGGCAGTGTATGAAGCGTGGCTGATTTGAGAGGTCGTGAGGGCTTTGATTGTTGCAGGGCGTGAGTGATGAAGCGTGAACCGTGTGTTAAGTGTGAGGTGTGGTCTTGGCAGTGTGAAGGGTGAGTCAAGGGGTTTACGTGAGTGGTTCCTGGCTGATGGGGGTTTATGGTGACGTGATTTGTGAATTAGGGTTTATTATTTTTCTATTTTGTTGGCTTTGAGAGAGAGGATAATAGAGAGAGGGGAGAGATGGAGGCGAGAGAGAGAGAGAGCTTAGGGTTTTTATTATTGTGTGTTGTTGCCGTAAATGGTGAGCTCTGTAAGGGTTTGGTTTGTGCTCCTTTTTATAAGAAAGGGTTAGGGTAATCCTTATTTGGTAGGAAAGAAATCATGCAATCGTGGGGGGTATCTTTTAATTAGTGTGTTATAAGGAAAATATATATTCAATTTAGGAAGGTGATTTGTTTTAGTTTAGGAAAGGGATTTAGGAGATTTGATTTGATTTATTTAATTTAGGCATGTGATTTATTTAATTTAGGCATGTGATTTATTTAAATTAGGAAGGTGATTTGTTTGGATTTTAACATGTGTTTAATGTGTTGGATATTTTTGGATGGGATTTGGTGGGCTTGGGCGTGTGGGATGTTGGTGTATGGGCTTGGGCGTGTGGCTTGGTGGTGTGTGGCTTGGTGTGGGATGCAGGGATTTTTGGGCCGAGTCTAATAGTTAAAACAGAGATTAATCGAGCGAACCCGAGGCTTAAGCAAACGAATGAAATCTAGCAAGGTATTGAGTTTTCCTTTCTGACGTCTATTTTCCGCGACTTCCTCAACTTAAAGGGTAGTGCCTCCATACGAGGCTCATCATCGGGTTTTATGTAAAAATGCAATGCCTACAGCCCTCAAGTAGTCTTACTGTTCAGATTATAAAACTTTATGTTCTCAGCCTCTTCTTCTATATCTATGACAGTCTCTCTCAATCGCCGAAAGTTAGAGATCATGGAGGTCAGCCTCCTTAGCTTGTTATAAATAGAGGGCTTGGTGCTCTTGATAATCATCTTGATTTGGTCATTTTCTGAAAGCTGGTCTGCATCTTCAAAAGATGGCATCTCCAGTGGTCAACATACTTCTTAAATTTCTCCTCGGGCTTTTGTTTTGTATTCTTTAAGTCATGGAATGATAAATAAATCTCCATGTCCATGATATATTAGTTCAAGAATAATTCTGCCAGTGCCATCCAGTCATCCCTTACTTTCTGCTTTAAGCTGTGATATCATACCACATGTGCACCCTCAAGAGACATACCTAACATCTTCTGAACTTGGCATTATGATAAACTAGTAGAACTCATCAGTGACACATAATGACATAGATGCACTTTTGGGTCTATTTCTTTTGAACTTCAATATCTCTGGCATTCTAAACTGTGAAGGCAACTACTCCTTGAATGCCAAGCGTTGTAATCTAAAATATTCTCACGTTTTCCCTTTATCTTTTGGGTCACTGTCTCTATTTTCTCCTTTAACTTCTATAATTCGGCCTTGGCCTAGGACTTGGCTATTTTTCTCGCAGCATATTCTGCCATGTCCTCTTCACCGTCTAGGGCAGGGATTTCTCCTGTTATACCCTCGAGCTCTTTATGCTTTTTTCGCTAGTCTCGGCCCCCGTTGCTTGGTTTGCTGTCAGATTGGTAATAGCATTGGTTAAGTTCTGTAGCCGTTCTACCATTTTTTTCATAGTTGTCTCTAACTGGTCTACATAGGAACTGTCGTTGCTGGCCATTCCTGAATTTTTTATTTGCTTCTTGACTAGTCTTTCTTCCTCCTTAATCCAACCCTCCACCATGATAGCTACAACCACAACGGGTTAGCATGACACATGATATGCATGAAATGCAAAGCTTGTTAATACGATATCATACATCATTCCACCTTATCTCTCACACACATGCGATATGTCTAATATCTGCTTTAGGTTTGGCTTAGCCCGTGCACCAATAGAGGGTACAAAAGCTCGTCCTCTCCTATGCTAAAAGGGTAAACCTTGGCTACTTCAGTTTCTTTTCGTCACGAAAAAACAAAGGCTGTCCATTTACAGAATGACTAAACCTAATATGAGGATCGTGCCATTGTTTAAAAATGAACTATTAGGGTTTGAAGTGTCATAAAATATTTAGGACTATCCAAATGAGCCAAGAAAAGACGTACCTTTTCTGATTGAATGCCAGTCTGGGTATCAGACTCATACTTTGGCATATTTGGATCTTAGCAAAATATTCTAGGCCCAACGAGATTCTCACACAAGTTGGCATGTATACATTTCAAAGTAGTTAGTTCGATTATCATGAAATGAGAACTTGTCCCAGTTGAAAAGGCTCAACAAGTTCACCTCTCATGGTAAAAAGGATAAACTACTTCAAATGGTTAGGGCACAAACACAAGCAATATGAAGGCTTATTCATAGAGGAAAATAACTATAGGTCTGTATGTGGGCCGATCCAGGGTTCGGCTTAAGCTCTCATTGGCGAAAATGCGTCTGTAAATAGGTCTCCCCACGTGTTTTTTATACCCTAAAGTACGTGCCAACTGTTGGAGTTGGTGCTTGGAGCGCCAATCCGAATAATGTATTGTACATTATATTTTATTATTTATTAATAAAATAACTACATTTTCATTTCAAACCTTATTAATGGTAATGTCATTATGCATATTAGATTGATGTATAAATATGTTGAACATGACATCGACCTTAGAATAGTCATTTAGTAACACTGAACACTGGGTGGTCCGACATTGAGATAGTATTACTATCATAAACTATTCTTAAAGTAAGTATTCCTAGTCGTTGGTTTTGGAATACAGTCAAATTCCTATAACCTAGAAGACTTGCACATGCCGTATATTGGAATTGGAGTTCCAATAGTTTAACCCAATGTACCGTGAGATTTGGAAGCTCCTATAGACATGTGAGTATTCGTTGGAATGAATACTAAATGACATACATGTGATTCCTAATAGTTGGAAATACACACCACCGCCAATAGGAATCTCCTCGAGTCGAGTAGCATATATGATCATTTGACTATAGGATATTGTTGATTTTGTGTGTGATCCTCCATACTTTGATGCCATGTATATCAGAGACCTTTCATGGTCTGTCCGCTAGATGTTCGTTAGGTGTGGACCGATGCATTCGTTAATCAAGTGCGTATCAAGATAGGATCCGTCGACCCGTATGTGTACCATAAGAGATTTACGTATCCATGTGAGTAAGTCACGATTCTTAAGAATTTGGCCAAAATCGATCACCTAGGGTGGATCACAAATAACAAAAATGATTTCTGATTAGTTGTAAAGAATCATGGACATGTCGACATGAGATGTGCGCCTCGGAAACTCGATGGTGTAGCCTATGACGAATGGATTGTTAAACATATTTAATGACATCGACTTCTATAGTTCAGAAAGGTCGTTCGTGTTCTTCGCGAATTCGGAGGTAGCCGAATTGCATACATATAAGCTAGGCTTATATGACGAACGTATCTGAACTTAGAGAGTCCCACAATATAAAATGTATTCGTTGAGCACTTGGGTAGCTGATTATTTTTGATAATAAATAATATTTGATATTATAATTATCAACTAAGATAATTAAGTGTTATTGGATAACATTGGTTATTTACTTTGACCCAATTGGATTAATTTGATTAATCCAAAATTACACAAGGACTTTGTCGTAATTTCATAAATATCTCTACCATTGGAGGATATTTTGGTAATTACAAATATGTAATAATAGGTTTATTTGGCTTGATTTAATTGGATTAAATCAAAGTGGTTGACATGTAACTAATCCATTAATTAAACTTTATCTTGATTTAATTGAATTAAATCAAAGTGATAGACAAAAGTGATTGATCACACCTAATTATAGATATTTGGATAAATTGAATTAAGCCCACAAAAAATTTGATTAGAACTTTTATTAATTAAAAATTGCCTAAGTTTTGCTATAAATAGCAAGCTTGAGTAAGGTTGTAATCAAGCTTGAGAAAGTTATAAACAAGCAAGAGTTATAGAAATTAGCCTAAGTTAGAGAAATGTTTAGAGAAATTTTGGAAGATCTCTACAACATTTCAACTAGGAGAAATCAAGATTGGATCTTGGAATGAAGCTTGCTAGTATTGGAATCAAGATTGGATCTTGGAGTCAAGCTTGCTAACTTTGGAAGTTCTTCACAATATTTTAACAATGAGAAGTAGATTCAATCTTTGTATCAAGCTTGTTAGGTAAGTTTGATCTTATCCAAAACTATATTTTTCATTAGTGAGTTATCATTAGTGAAACATATAGTGATGGATTATGTATTGGATGCATAATAACACAGCTTGAAGTTGAAATTAGGCTAATGAATTGTGTATGGATTCGTTGGAAGTATAAACACAATATGCTTGTAATCGGGTCAAATATGTTCATGTTGGACATGAAATAATTAATAAGAGTTTGAAACTCTAAATTAAAGCTTAGAACCATGGCTACCATTCTAGAATCACTTGACCATTTTTGAGTGACCAAGACTTATAATGAGTCATTTCATTGTGGGATTCTAATTTGGTTTGTGTTTTGATTCAAACTAATACATATATGTATTTAGAATACATGTATGTTTGTTGTATAACATGTGTTGATGATGATTTTGATGCTAAAATTGGATTTTAGGTGTATTGAAGTGTTTGGAGAAAATTGGAAGTGTTTTGGATTAGGGGTGAGCAAAATCGGTTTCGGGCGGAACCAGAACCTTCACGGAAAAAATCGGTTCCTAACTAAGTGGAACCGAAAACTACTCAATTAAATAAGGTACCCTATTAATCGGTTCCAATTTGGTTCCGGTCCGATTCCGAATTATCCTATTTATATAATATTGTCAAACTTTGAAAATATAAATTTTTATCACACTTGAATAAATATTACATAATATTCTTGGCAATTGTCCATACAGAAATATTAAATAAATACAACAATAAACAACAAAAGAGCAGTAAAATCATAAAGAAGCAATCTGCTCCTGTTGGTGGTCATGCTTAAAATACAGTTACAAGGACTCAAAATCTCACCATCTTGGAAAGTACAAAATAAAAGCTCAAAAGGGAATAAATTATGAAAAATCCGTTCAAAAATGAAGTCCAAAAAAGTGAAAAAGGGAAAAATTATTAAATTAAGATGCTGTAACAAGTACTGAATATGAGTTGTTGAAGAAGATATAACATACCTCTTGATAATCAACTAACACAACAGAAACTTTTGATGATTTTTCATTTAAATATTCTTCAGAATGACATTGATTTGAAGATGCCTTATAAGGATGTTGAACACAAGAAAAATTATCAAGTTTCAAAGACTCAAAAGAGACATCAAACACTGATGAGATTGTGCCCACCAAACTACTTCTATTATCAACAGTTTCCTCATAGAATGTCCAATTGCTCCCATCAATAGACACAACTTCATTTTGACTTCTTTCAAATACATGAATATGACTAATAGTATTACTTTTATCATTTCTTCCACTTGAACAACAATTACTGTCTACTCCATTCCCATTCTGATTTATTTTTTCTACTTTCCGTGATGAGAAAAAAAGATGTATTTTCTTTCCAGTGAATATCCTTGAATATTTCTAATCAAAGATGGTAAAAGATATTACAAGAAAGTACTATAATCGGTTATAAATTCGGTTCCAGAAACCGGCTATGGTCTGGTTTTGGTTTCGACCATTTTGGAACCGCAATCGGATCGATTAAAATCGGTTTTTTCATTTTGGAACTGGTGCTCAGCCTTATTTTGGATTGAATTCAAAATAAATTCGCTCAATACCACATTTTACACAGGGAGGCGTCGTGACTCTGATCTCTAGCATCGTGACACTCAACTTTCAGAGCTGAGGGCATCGCGACGTTAACATTTGGGCGTCGCGACTCCGAGCTCTCACAGATTGGGCATCGTGACTCCCATGACTTCGCGTCGCCACGCGTCAGAGTAGATGCTCACGAGCGTTGAAACTTCATTTTCTCCGTTTCAGAATTTTCGGACTTCGATTTTGTCCATGTTGTTTTTTCTACGGACTCTTAATGGAATGTAGTTTTCCAGAAAATATTTTAAAAATACACTCATACTAGATATCCATGGGTTAGACTCACCGATCTGACATTAGGGGTTCCTCATCTGCCCCAACACTAATGAGTGATGGGTATCATTACATAAGGATCCACCGCCTTGAGTGAATGTGATTTCACGATATACGATGCCATTAGGTTTGAAGGGTATAAAAAAAGAATGAAGATATTGTTCAACTCAGTCTTGCCATGAATACTACAAGACATTTTTTTGGGGTCAATTCTCTATCCCTAGTGGAGTCACCATCTGTAGAAGTGAATCAGAATTTACCGTTATGCCTATGGCGTCGGCAACCAAGATACTGTTGGGCTCAAAACCCGTAGACGGTACGGATAGCCCACAAGGGACTAACTGGAGAATAAAGGAGTTTTCACTCAGTATAAGACATTATGAATGATTTAAAGTCGCACTACACCCCTCGCAAGGTTCGACCTTAAACCCGTTTGGGTTTGAAATGATTCCTTACTGATGTTAGTATAATATCCAGGTTCGAAGAGAGGATCTTGATGAGTGGTAAATGTATCACTTTTCCCACTCATTTGACCTAATATTTGGTATAGTTTCTTGAGTTTTGTGAATATTTTGATGTGTTTTGTGTTATTTTGTAGATAAATAAAGTTTCAGGACATTCTGGAGGTGATTTTGGGCCAAAATAGTGAAAAATGACAAAAAATGTAATTTGGTAATTTCTGCGCGACGCCTAACATGCGCTATGACTTACTAACGTGCGTTAGGGGACACGTGTTAGAATCTGAAAAGTTTGACTTGCTAATGTGTGTCTGCCACGTGTCAACATCACAGCCAATCCGCTAACGTGCAACGTGCCACGTGTCATCATCCTATGGTGCCGACAATCACTATCGCCACGTGTTGACAAGTGTCATCCCACGTGTCTAACACGTCATCGTCCACATTTGCAGCTGACCGAGTCAACTCACCACGTCACCGCCATGTCATCATCAACCAATCACAACGCGCCACGTGTCGCAATACTACGGTGCCGACAATCACAATCACCACGTGTCACCACGTCACCGCCACATCACTGCCACGTCAGCGTAATTATTGAGTTAATAATCCGCATCGCCACGTCATTGGATAAGAATCTCGGTGGACCAACCAGAAACTGACACATGTCGACGCGGAGACTCCATCAACGCTTATAAATTCAGCTCGAGATTTTAGTTTCAGACGTACATTCCTCTCTGAATTATCTGATGTAAATAGGGAGTTTTATATCTAGTTTTCTTTAATTTCAGTTTTGTAATTAATTTTAATTACGTTATGTAATAATAATTTACTTTCTTTACTTTTTCAGTCTTTACTATTCAGCTATGATGAGGTAACTTCCCACTGCTAGGATGAAAGGTAAAACTTTTATTACTGCTATTTAGATTAATCTCCCTTAATTATAATATATTCACTATTTAAAATTTGACTTAACAAGGATACCGCTATATCGGCCGGTTGGTAATCAATTATAATATGGTTTTAATCTGACTAAGCATGGATACCGCCCGGTTGGTCAGTTGGTAATATACCGCCTTTATGGCAGGTCAGACTTAATTTGACTTAATCAGATTACCGCCTATATGGCTGGTTGGTAATGTTATCACAAGTTAATATATTATATTAAGGGAGATATCTAAATTAGTAGTGGTAAAAGTAGATCTTTTAACCCTATCATTTTATTTTATTGTAATTTTACTTTTCGGTATTTACTTTACCGCATTTACTTTTCAACATTTTATGTCTTTTACTTTTAATTTTTTTACTAGCCCTAGTTATGGGTCATAACTAAGTTAGTTATCTAGGTTGTGATGAATTTTAATATCACCGGTTTATAAGGGGTTATTTTATAGTTTGGGTAATTTAAAGCTTTACTTATTAAGTCTTAAGCTTAATGCGTCTTGTTAATTGGCCACTAATAAGATTGATCTGGTAAATCAAAAATAAATTTGACAAAGGAATTTTAGGTTTCAGCCTTAGACTTAATAGCTCACGATATTCCTTGAGGATAAATATCCATTTAATAGATTTCCTTACAGGATAGACATATACATGTCGGGCGGGGGTAACCTTTATTAGAACTTAATCTCAATGAATCAAGGTAATTTGGTTGTCATAGACATATGGTTCAATTGGGTTATACTGGGTATTTGCGTCTGACCATCGACAGAGGCTTTCACATAATTTCGTGTTCCAGGTTAGTAAACCGATTTATTACACAAACACGAAATAACCACTTCATCTTTAAAAGATATTAGAAAGATTCACAACCCTAGATAGTTCCTTAATATTGAATTTTCTTAAACCTACTTTCGAGCAATTTTATTTGCTTGTTTTTAAATTTATAATCATCACCATTTCAAATCAATCAATCAACCTGTTAGATACTAGTAATCATTTGACCTCATAAAATTAATAGATTTGGTATTAAGTCCTCGTGGGATCGATACTTTTTATACTACTTGAACGATACGTGCGCTTGCGTTATACGCGTGTGATTAATCCATGGTGTTCCTAATGACATTCATTGGGTAATCGAAGTACGGGTCCGATTAGCAGGTGAGTATTCTGATTCCTGTAATTCTTATTTGCCCGGTTTTATAAAAAGCACCTATGCAAAGAAACGTAGAGCTAAGCAAATGAGTGTTTGTTACAAATGTGCATGCTGGACTTGCAATACTCGTTGTCGTTCTTTATGAATGGTGTCTGATAATCGCGAAGATAAAATTAAATTCATTAGAGATGGCTTGAGTAAGGAGTCCTTAGATGATATATCTTCGACTCTTAAGACGCATCCCAGTGGATATGTTCATATAGCCATCCGCAAATTACATACACAATTCCAAAAAGAAATACAACTGTTAAGTCTCGGGAATCTGACTCAAAAAGAACTTGTTTGCCAATTTATAAGAAAATTGGATGTGAAGCTTGTCCCTGACGCATAGACGTCAATCAAGCTGTAAATTATTGTAAATATTATATCTCTTTGTCTTTTCCTAATAATTGTGATTTGTTTTGTTATTTTCTTTTATTTTCTCCGACAGGATCCAGACCTTTTTGACTATCACGATTTATTTTACTGTTAACTAATAATTATCATTTGGCAGGTACTAGTGCAATTATTTTACTCACCATTTTCAGGTGTTATAAATTCAACTCATCAATGCACTTTTGAAGACATCCAGAGTAAAACATGGAAGCCACTTCAAGAAGACGAGTTGAAAACATCTGTGTGTTTTGCGGTACTAGTGTTGGTACTAAGCCACAATACGTAATAGCAGCACAGGAATTGGGACGAGTCATAGCTGAGAAGAATATTCACCTAGTATATGGCGGAGGCAATCTTGGACTAATGGGGATCGTTTCAAAGGCTGTACAGGATGGAGGCAGTCAAGTCTTGGGAATCATCCCAAAACCCTTGGCGGAGGCAAATCTTATTGGACCATCAAACGGAGAAGAACTAATTGTGCCAGGTATGTCTGAACGACTGGTAGAAATGATCAACCATGCTGATGCTTTTATTGCTTTGCCAGGTGGCTTGGGTACATTGGAGGAAATTTTTACAATGTTATCTTGGGAAAACTTGAACATACACCAGAAACCGCTTGGACTGTACAACGTTGAAGGATTTTATGATTTTCTTTGTGTATTTCTTGATGATGCCCGGAGAAATGGGTTCGTGACAAAACCTATGAAAGAACTCATCTTTACTGCCAGAACTGCTCCGGATGTAATTGACCAAATCTTAGCCTATGAACCACAAATTGACCATATCATTTCAAAGATAAATTGGTCCGAGAACGATCATGGTAAGAGGCGTCGGATTAATCTGGATCTTAACCTTTGACTTTTCGTGTAGAATTTCAGCTAACCATGTACTATCTTCTAAACTCTTCTTCTACTTTTTAAGACATTGGGGACAATGTCTCATTTAGGTTTGAGGGTGGGAAATAGTTGATTAGTATCTTATTTGTATTTTGTATTTTGTTTTTATTCTTAGTCCAAAAAGTTTTGAAAAATACAAAAAAAAAATTCAAAATTTTCAAAAATTACAAAACATTTTATGTTTTTGTGCTTTTAATTTGATTAATCGGGTGAAATTGGTAAGAGATAGATGTGTAAGGAGTTTCCACTCCTGAGTGGTATCTCAAACCTATTTCGGAACAAGTTAATTTTTGTTTATTTTCTTTTGAATTATTTAATTTGTGAATTCTCCATAATACTGACTAAAATGGATCTTCATATGCTCACTTGGTAGGTATTATCAACATGCATGGTAACATACGGACATGAGCTATAATTGAAAAGCTTGTAATATTCAGTGCTCTAGTTTAATTGGAGGAAGCATCTCAAAAAGTGATGGAGTAAAAAAAAACATATGAGATCCGAGTTATTAAGTCTGTATGGTGTTTTAACACCTAGTGCCCTAAAACCAACTGGTTTGGGAGTCACTGTCCCAAAGCTCGCTACATGGATCAAGGATGTTGCAAATATATATATATATATATATATATATATGAAGTCTGGGTAATTAAGTTCGTAGGGGTGTCTTAACACCTGGTGCCCTAAAGCCAACTAGTTTGGGAGCCACCGACCCAACACTCGCTACATAGACAGAAGATATTGTATATAAATAAAGAAAAATCAGAAAAATTATTCCATTGCTGCAAAAAGGTGTGAATTCTGATAAAACTTTAGGACAAAAATATTACTCACTTCTCAACGACACTTGTGACTGTTGTGGGCAAAAATGAGTTGATTAATATTTTGTGGGTTGTGTATATGGAGAATGATAACTATAATCGGAGAATTTACTTATTCGGTAATTTAGAAAGAAACAAAACAACTACTAACTTGGAGTAGAAGTTTCACCTGATTAATCGTTAACTTATTTATTCTCTTTTCGCTTGTCTTTTTATTTTTGTGTGCATTAGTTTTACTACCTTTTTACTTTTGTAAAATATTTGTGTGTATCATTGTTGTAAACCCTCACGAGACTACAACTCGTCCACTAGGGACACCTAGGGTTTAAAGGCTTGTTGCATACGCTAAATGCAACCGTGATCCCTACGAAAGTGGCTTAGTTAAATTTTATTTTAAAGATGTTTATGTTATTTTATTCTGTGTTTTGCTCGAGGACTAGCAAAATGTTAGGTTTGGGGGGTGTGATGAGTGGTAAATGTATCACTTTTTTCCACTCATTTGACATAATATTTGGTATAGTTTCTTGAGTTTTGTGAATATTTTGATGTGTTTTGTGTTATTTTGTAGATAAATAAAGTTTCAGGACATTCTGGAGGTGATTTTATGCCAAAACAGTGAAAAAGGACAAACATGGCAATTTGGTAATTTCTACGCGTCGCGACGCGCAAGCCTTCGGCGTCGCGATACCTAACATGCGCCATGACTAGCTAACGTGCGTCAGGGGACACATGTCAGAATCTGAAAAGTTTGACTTGCTAACGTGCGCCTCCCACGTGTCAACATCACAGCCAATCCGCTAACGTGCGCCGTGCCACATGTCATCATCCTATGGTGCCGACAATCACTATCGCCACGTGTTGACACATGTCATCCCACGTGTCTGACACGTCATCATCAACATTAGCAGCTGACCGAGTCAACTCGCCACGTCACCGCCACGTCATCATTAGCCAATCACAACGCGTCATGTGTCACAATCCTACGGTGCCGACAATCACTATCGCCACGTGTCGCCACTCACTATCGCCACGTGTCGCCATATCACCGCCACGTCACTGCCACGTCAGCGCAATTATTGAGTTTATCATCCACATCGCCACGTCATTGGATAAGAATCTCGGCGGACCAACCAGAAGCTGACACGAGTCGCGTCGCGACGCGTGAAGCTTGCGCGTCGCGACGCGGAGACCCCATAAACGCCTATAAATTCAACTCGAGATTTCAGTTTCAGATGTACCTTCCTCTCTGAATTCTCTGATGTAAATAGAGAGTTTTATATCTAGTTTTCTTAAATTTCAGTTTTGTAATTAATTTTAATTACGTTATGTAATAATAATTTACTTTCTTTACTTTTTCAGTCTTTACTATTCAGCTATGAGGAGGTAACTTCCCACTGCTAGGGTGAAAGGTAAAACTTTTATAACTACTATTTAGATTAATCTCCCTTAATTATAATATATTCACTATTTAAAATTTGACTTAACAAGGATACCGCTATATTGGTCGGTTTGTAATCAATTATAAACTAGTTTAATCTGACTAAGCATGGATACCGCCTGGTTGGTCAGTTGGTAATATACCGCATTTATAGCATGTAAGACTTAATTTGACTTAATCAGATTACCGCCTATATGGCTGGTTGATAATGTTATCACAAGTTAATATATTATATTAAGGGAGATATCTAAATTAGTAGTGGTAAAAGTAGATCTTTTAACCCTATCATTTTATTTTATTGTAATTTTACTTTTCGGTATTTACTTTACCGCATTTACTTTTCAGCATTTTATGTCTTTTACTTTTAAGATTTTTTTTACTAGCCCTAGTTATGTGTTGTAACTAAGTTAGTTATCTAGGGTTGTGATGAATTTTAATATCACCGGTTTATAAGGGGTTATTTTATAGTTTGGGTAATTTAAAGCTTTACTTATTAAGTTTTAAGCTTAATGCGTCTTGTTAACTGGCCACTAATAAGATTGATCTGGTAAATCAAAAATAAATTTGACAAATGAATTTTAGGTTTCAGCCTTAGACTTAATAGCTCACGATATTCCTTGAGGATAGATAACCTTTTAATAGATTTCCTTACAGGATAGACATATACCTGTCGGGCGGGGGTAACCTTTATTGGAACTTAATCTTAATGAATCCAGGTAATTTGGTTGTCATAGACATATGGTTCAATTGGGTTATACTGGGTATTTACGACTGACCATCGACAGAGGCTTTCGCATAATTTCGTGTTCCAGGTTAGTAAACCGATTTATTACACAAACATGAAATAACCACTTCATCTTTTAAAAGATATTAGAAAGATTCACAACCTTAGATAGTTCCTTAATATTTAATTTTCTTAAACCTACTTTCGAGCAATTTTATTTGCTTGTTTTTAAATTTAGAATCATCACCATTTCAAATCAATCAATCAACCTGTTAGATACTAGTCCTGTTAGATACTAATAATCATTTGACCTCATAAAATTAATAGATTAGGTATTAAGTCCTCGTGGGATCGATACTTTTTATACTACTTGAACGATACGTGCGCTTGCGTTATACGCGTGTGATTACGCCGGTCAGATCCATATGTCTTATAATGCATAAATAACCCATGAGGAGATTATATCACATACAATCACACAGACAACAAGTGATGAAAATAGATTAAACAAAAGCCCAAAATCAAAGTAATTATATTATCGGTCTGGCTTCACGGAAACCTAGCTAGTCATATTCTTGGTAGGCCAGAGATTAATGCATGTTCGGCCAGACTTACAGTAAGTCAGGATGTGCTGCGTAATCCAGAAGGACCGAAAGTGTGGGAACATATCCAAATAACAACTATGACAACATCAGAATGGTTAGATAAAAGTTAAGATGGTAGTAATTGCAGTGATAACAACAGTGAATGAATAAGTTACTAGAGAAGAAACTGAAAAAATAATGACAAAAACATAAACAAGGTCCCTCGTATTATTTTGAGTGGTACGTGAAATTGTATCCCAAGTACAGACCATGCTACCGTCCATTCGGAATCGGCTATGGAATTTATATCTAGATTTCCATCCTATATACCACCAGAAATATAATGCCGGATGTAGCCGGTTATTTGGCCAGATTCTTTGTATGACAATTGTATGTCTGGTAGGACATATATAATGTCCGGCCGAATATACGACGTCATAGCAACAATGAAATAAGATGAGGAGTTTAAGATTTTGGGGCCCTCATGTCGTACTTTACGCATAACTTGGCCCCGAGAACACCTATGAAGGGTTAGGTTAGTCGCTGGTTCTCTTGCTGGAGACAGGAAACTTATGGAATTCTAGTGTTACTGTGTTTTTGGTTCGATCTTGGGTTTAACAATTTTTGTTTTTCTTACTATCATTTTTTTAGTCTAAAGGAAATAAACTTATTTCTTATGTTTGTTTGTTTCCTTTTTATATTGTTAAGATTTTGTTAATAAAGGAAAAACCTCATCTAATAAGGAAATGAATAGTTATGGAAAGTGATTGAAAAGGAAATGAATGATTTATGAAAGGTGGTTAAAGAGGAAATTGATGATTTATGGAAGGTGGTTAAAGAGAAAAATGAAGATTGAATCATTATGTAAATCTAGAAACCCGATACATATCCAGCCAAATTTGGTGGCTCTGGCCGAACATAGGTGATGTCCGGTCTGGGTTTGGACTCGATACATATCCGACCTAACCTAGGTTATGTCTGGCCGGATTTGGGGATTTGGCTGCTATTTTGGAATCCTTTGAGTTTCTTTTCCTTCCAACATTAAACCTTACAACCTTCTCAAACTTTCCAGATGGTGTCCTTATAAGAGACTCATCATCGCGTTATGCGTAAAAATACAATGTCTATAATGTCACAAAAGATGCAACTCATTTGATAAGTCATGTGTTCTCTAGAACTGGAGAAACAACACTCAAGCCCAGACTTTAAGAGGCTTCCGCCTGTTGTAGTAACTTAGGCCAAATATTTATTTTATATTTTATATTTTATATTTTAGTTTATTTGTTTATTTTTATTGAACATTAGATGTGTGGGCCATTCATTAGTGACCCAAACACAAGCCTTATTTTCAAGAATCAACAAGAATTGTTCAAGTAGTGGAGGAAAATTGAATCTAATTGCTCTATTTAGATTGCATATAGTTTCGACCATGACCTTTTGGACTAAGACTTACATTTTTTTTATTCTTCTTAGCACGTTGTCTTATGATTGGCTCAAATGGAACTTATAATGGATCAACCTTCTGAGCTCCTCCTTCATATAATCCTTTATTAATATCACGTTTCCAGAATGTCTGGCCAGAGATTTAAAGATCATGAAGTGGATGCTTAAATCCCGCACACGGGATTGTCAGATCCTCTCTGGATACATCACAGGATATCATGAGTATCGGTCCATATCTAACGAACAAATGGAGGTCGGGTCTAGATTGACCGATAATGTGACTAGATATACATCCACAGTGGATGACTAGATATACATCTCGACTCAGGAAAATTCCTATTAATTTTAGTGTGCTATCTATTAGAAATACTTTTAGTGAGTTGTTCAGTGCTCATCAAATAAACACCTATATGTCTATACGAGTCTCCTAAGACTTATGGTTCATTGGGATAAATTATTAGACCAAATCTCGATAAACGACATGTACTGGACTCAATGAATTTTATTAACCGACCCGTGTTGGTAAATCTCGACCAGGAATTTTATTTGAGAATATACTACATGTAGTGACACCTCCTAATATCAATTACAAGTCTCATTGTAACTCTGTAACTACTGTATATTCTCGAGTCTTTGTCTAATATATACATCATTAAACCTCATTTAGTTTTGATCTAAACTAAAATAAATCGAATATGTATATAAAAAATAAGAGGTGCTACCATTAAATGGATAATATTATGGAAAAAGTCATTGCTTGTATTCATGACATGTCATAAATATGATATGGAATGACGCTCAGAGCACTAACCCCAACAGTTGTATGTTTCTGGTGTCAACTAATCGTACATGTCAAGAATTCTCTTAATTTTCAGTGCACGAGTTTATATTTTCATATGCCATCTTATATTTTTACGAAATACAGTCATGCGTAAGAGTTTAGGTTGCTTACTAGGTTGTGAGCTTTATGTTAATATGATTTCACTCACTTCGTTTCATCACTCAGTGCCAAGCATAGTTTTTGTTGATGGTATACTAGATGGAACTCTGGTGCAAATATTCACATGCTTTTTCAGCTTTATACCATTCATACTCACCATCCTTTTATTAAGCCGACTTACTGAGCATATTAGGTTTTGTGCATACAAGTATTTCATACAAGAATGTCATGAATTTCAATTTTCATACGAGCATTTCTTCATGTTCTAAATCCATGAAAATGGTGTATGATGTATGCATGTCAAAGAATAGTAATTTTTATAAAATTTTCCTTTAGGAAAAACATGATAATCCTATGTCATCCCCACAGACGGTGTCAATTTAATAAAGACGTGAAAAAATTATGAGAATCCATACCTGTTGGGACAGATGTGGGACCCCTAGGGTCGGATCGGATTCCCGCGCAGCGGAAGTGAGTCTAACCCATGGATATAAAGCATGTGTGTAATTTTAAATAATTTAACGAAATATTATATTCCATTACGAGTGTATAGGAAAAAACTAGAGCTGAATCGGAGTCCGGAAACTCAAAAACAGGGAAAAATAACATTTAGCGCACAAGTACATGACGTGTGCGCTACAGTGTGCGCGCCCACTGTTCGCATTTCATGTTTATATATATATATATCATTTCATTTCATCATTACCTCCAGCTCTCGGTATTTTACCCTAAATTCTTATGATCTTCCCTAAACACTTCAAAAACACCCAAAATTAATTTTTAACATCAAAACCAACATCAACACATGTTATAAAATAAAAATCATGTTTTTCAAAATATCAAATATTTTTACAAAAACATAAATTTATTGTAAATACGCACTTGCGTAAATTTTGAATCGAAAATACAAACCAAATTAGAATCTCACAATAAAATAACTCATGAACAATTCTAGGTCACTTAAAGGTGGTCAAGTGATTCTAGAATGGTAGCCTTAGCTCCAAGCTATTATCTAGAGTTCCAAACTTTAATTTTATGTCTATGTCTAACATAAACATTTTGACCCAATTACAAGCATATTGTGTTTATACTTTTAAAGCATTCTAACACAATTAATTAGCCTAATTTCAACATCAAGCTATATTATTATGTATCTAATACATAATTCATCACTATATGTCTCACTAATGAAAACTCACTAATGAAAAACATAACTTTTGGAGAAGATCAAAATTACCTAGCAATGTTGATTCAAAGATCTAATCTACTTCTCCTTGTTGAAATGTTGTGGAGAAAATCCAAAGTTAGCAAGTTTGACTTCAAGATCCAATCTTGATTCCAATATTAGCAAGCTTGATTGCAAAATCCAATCTACTTCTCTAAAGAAATTTGATGGGAAAGACTCATTAATAGAGTGACACATGATTTATAGAGTAGGGCTGAAATCATATACCTACCTATCTCAATCTCAATCACCGATAAAACTTCAAAACTAATCAATTCCAATCTCAATCTCCAATAAAAATTTCATATTTTATGTTTTTTTTTTTTGAATTACAATTCTACAAATATACAATCTAAAATCTATTGAGATATTCAATACATACAATTATCGCACACTCAGATATCTACGTCTACTAAGAGACGAGTCCTAACCGGAAATATCTACTCCCACTCAAATAATGTAGTGAAATATTCTGTCATGAATTTTTATTTATTTTTAATTTTTAATGTTTATGTGCAAGTGGTTGTAATTTTTTATGTGCAGAATTTCACTTCTTAAACTCAATTAATCTATAATTTCTTAAAACCAGCACTTACTAACTGGCATTAAATTAATTTAAAAATGTATTAGATATTATTTTATAAGGAAAAAAAAAATGAATACACTTCCAACCTTTTGACCTTAACAGGCTATGAAGAAAAGAAAGAAATTCCTTGTGAGTTTTGATTATATTCTCCAATTTTTCTTCTTAATTTATTCTCGTCGTGCCTCATATGCCTCAATTTGTTTGTTTTTTTTCCTTTTGGTGAGTAATTATGAGTCTACGACTGTTTCAACTCGTATAATTATGATTCTTGAATAATCAGAAAGACTCGTTTGGCGCCATGACTTGAATTTTTTAACCATTCGGAAATTCGAATAACAATTAAATATTATATGATGTGTCGCTCTCAGGATTGTCTAATTCAATTCCGAAAATGATTGAAACGGCAAGAAACTGATAACAAGAAAAGTCCTTGTGCTTGCTTTCTCAATTGTCCACACATTTGATTTAGAAAAATATAAATGCTTCATACTCCTATTTTCTTCTCTTCTCATCATAGATATGTTATGCTCGTTTTGCACATCAAAATATGATTAGAGTTGTGATATCTTGGAGATTTGTTTCAGTGTTTTTGTTTTGATCCTATTTCTGGATCAATGTGATGTAACCTCTCATATTTACTATAAATTATACGTCAGCAAATGTATATGAAGATAAAATTATACCTTAACTAATAATATAAGTTTTTGGATTAATCTTTCAAGTACTTTTGGGTGCAATACATTTTTACAACATATTTTTCACTGAACTTTTGTCTATTTGTATATATGTACCTCATTTAATGGAAAGAACTTAAATAATCTATCATTTCATCAAATCCCGAATCCGCCTTTGAGATTTGATGGGTCTTTTTTCGAAGCAGGGAAAATTGACTTTTCAAAGGGGCAAAAAATCAAGAACGGAGATAAAATCTATCAAAACGATTTTATTTTAAAAAGAAAAACGACATCGCTGTAATTATAATTTTCTGTAATTATGATTTTATCTCTATTTATTCTAGTTTAATCTTCATATCATTGTTCTTATCATATATTTTTGTGTATGAGACACCACTATGTATGTAATTTTGTTTTTGGGCAATTATCATTTTTTCACTTAATAAATAACATAAGTATTACTTGTCATAAAATTTTTGAAATCGTTGTCTTTTTACCTGCAGTTTAAAAATTTATAATTTATACACTTTTTCATTTTATCTGTTTTTCACCATATAAAAGTGAAAAAAATGAACATGATTAGAACTTCAAGTGGAAATAAAAAATGATTTCAAAATTTTCATGACAAACGGTACTTACAATATTTAATAGGTGAAAAAAATAATTGTTGACGGTGGATTTTGGTCTCAGTGTAATACAGGAATATTACCTCCGAGGGAATCCTCATCCAACTGTGAATTTGTTTGGTTATGGGGGACCAAAGGCAAACTTAGCGGAAAACAAGAAAATACGCCAATCAGACAAGGTGATTTAACGTGGTTCGGTGGACTTTGGGATCCGACCTACGTCCACGGGCAAGAACAGGGTGGTGCTTTTTTATTACTCAAATACACTCCTCGGGAGCTTTATGATTCTAATCCCTCACTCTTGTGATGATTTTTTAGATGTCTTTTACACATGCTCTACCCTCCTATTTATAATAATACAGAAATCAGATTCCTATTTGCATAAGAAATCCTATTTGGACTCATCTTCTCTTCTTGTAGGGTTTCCTGATCCGGTGCTGCTTCTCCTTTCGTATCCCTTTTGGATTTGACTCCTTCTCCTTGCGAGAGTAGGATATCTTTCTTATCTTATCCATAAGAATGGGGTGCTTTTGTCTTGAACACGGCCGTTGTCTGGTCGGTTAATGAGGTCGGTCATGACAATCTTTTATGCTGAGAGCGTTCTGCCGACCTCTATAGTGCTCGGTCATCTGACCAAAGTGGTCGGTCTTCACATGAACTGGTCGGGTCGGCTACATGATCTCAACCAGACAGAGAATTTACCTTTTTGTCATTGTCGTGCTGTCTTAAATGTTGTAGCGCCTGATGAAAACACCATCAACATCTGTCCCCTAGTTCTCGGTTCCAACGAGTAGTGAGTTGGTACCGGGAACTATATGAAGAGGGTGTGCTGATTGTCTTGTTCGCTGGTAGTCGTTCCAGGATGCAAAAAAGAATTTTCTTGCCGTTCCAATCATCGTTTCCTCGAGACGTACAACCGTCATGTCTTCTTAAATGCCTATCAAATCAATTTAGGTTTCTTCTAATGTTCGACACTTGTCAAACATATGCCGGGTTCCCGCCAAAAGAGGGGACGAATCGACCGCGCAGAGGCGTTTTCCACAGTGGGCTGATCTCAGCCGTTGTTTGAACTTGGGAGGCCCATTTGTAGCCGACACTTGGCATTCATCGGGCTCTTCCTTCAGATCCAATGGTCACGAGCGCCTTTGCCATGACTATAAGAGGACGAGGCCTTCACTGTTCATTCTTTTTCGGCAATTTTTTCTTCTCTTCTGAGAATTTCTCTGCGATTCGTTCAACTCCGTGTTCTTGAGGCTCAACCGTGGTCTTTCTTTTCGTTGCTGAGCACCTAAGGAACGGGCATCACCACGCCGTATAACCTCCTGCTTTTGAGAAGAACAAGTAAGTCTTCTGAGCGACCTCTCATCTTTTTTTATGCTGTGATTCTGTTTGTTTTTATTTTGCTTAAGGAGAGACTTGTGGTTTTGCTGGGTCTTGCTTTAGGGCACTTTTTAGAGACTCTCTATCTAGTTTAGCACGGAAACTGTGGGTAGCTCCTCATAGACTGATTCTCCTCCCTTCTCTGTTTTTCTGGGTGTCAGGGATGTCCGACAATAGTTCTCCCTCCGAAAGGCCTGCCAAGATTTCAACTCCCCCTGCTGAAGAGCTCTCCTCGGGCTCAGGGGCACCTAGTGTAGAAGACCTTGACACTACCCCTACTGCTTCTGAGATTGAAAATGATTCCTACCACCAGAGAGTTCCTCGGAAGGACCCAGAGCCTGGTGAACTTGGGTCGTCGGCTCTGGTTATGAACCGTCCCTCTAAGATAACCGAGGATGATCTCACCCTTCTCCGTCAGCGGTATAATATTCTGATAGACATCGCCCTTGAAGTTCCCAGCCCTATGGATCGTGCCAGCCAACCTGATGAGGGCTCGGTGGCACTCCTTCCTGTCTTCTTTGAGTGTGGGCTACGGCTGCCGATGCAACGGTATTTTGCTTGGATGCTTGCTGAGATGGAGATTGCCCCTTGCCAATTAAGTTTAAATAGCTGGAGGATTCCGGCCGGCATATATGTGGTCTGGCACCGGGCAGGTTTAGGTGTGCCTTGCTTGGAAGAGGTGAAGAGGTTATACCGTTTGAAGTCTAACCCAAAGACTCACTACGGTTGGTATTACCTCTCTGCTTACGATAGCTCATCCAACCTTGTCCAAAAGCTCCCCGACTCCAACAAGAACTTCAAAGACCTTTGGTTCTGGGCTACTGGGGACTGGGGTCGGGTCCTGAGATCGTTTGAGGAGGACGTCTCGGTTCCAGACATTTTCAGAGCTGGAGGTTAGGAGTTTGATACCCCTTTTGTCTTTCTTTATTCCCGTTCTTAGTTTCTTAGGTTTCTGACTTCTCTGGTTTCCCCCAGCTTGTTGGCGAGATGCTCCAAAGGTTTCTCGTCAGGTTCGGAGGCGGGTACATTGGGCTCGGGGATATGCTGCCCCTTGGAGGAATTTGGTCAATGATGGGGCCTTCGTTGAGTCAGGCCTCATTCAGACCGTCCCTCCGGAAGTCTCTGGTCGGATAGGTAGGTGTCTGATGGCTGTTTTGATGATCTTTCCCTGTTTGTTTCATTATGTTTGATATCTTTGTTATATGCTCGGTCCCTGATTTCCTTCTTTTTTGTAGGCATGTCGAAGAGGCCTAAGTTTCTTGAGAAGTTGGCCGGTACCATGAAGAAAGCCGGCCGTGCTGATGTTGGAACTTCCCGGGCACAGCCTGATACTGCTGGGGCTGAGCGGGTGTCTCAAGGAGATGTCCAGCCTGCTGCTCGGAGTCTCTCTTCTCCTGGTGCACAATCATCGGGGTCCGCTCATCTTACCAGTCCGCCAAAGCCTCTTAGGAAGAGGAGGCGTCAATTTGGGGGAGATGAGACCGAGCTGGTCCAAGAGGAGGAGGAAGAACCTGTCCCGGGCAAGAAGAAAGACGCTCGCCGGGGGAGGAAGTCCTCTGAAGGCTCCTCCAAAAAATGGAAGGGCCCTGTGGTCCTCGGGGTGGATGACTTGGGAGAAAACATCCGGGAGGCTACCTCACACTTAGTGCCGGCTTTCAATGAGTTGGCCGAGGTGATTCCCCCGGGGGAGGTTTCAAGGTATGAGGATGTATCTCCCGAAGGTGTTGTGACTGAGATGAGTTCTCAGATGGCGAAGGTATTTTCACTTCCCTTCTCGGTTTTTTGGTTCTGTTTATTTTATGTATTGACTCCTTTTTCCTTTTTTGTGTGCAGGCCAACTACCTCATGGCCAAGAATAAGGGTCTTCTTCTGACTTTGTTGTCCGAGGGTGGTCAGGCCAAGAGACTTCAAAATCGTCTCTCCGAAGTGGAGGCAAAGCTGGCTGACCGGGAGGGGACGATAGAGAACCTTCAGTCGACTGCCATTGAGAACTTCAAAACGAATAAGGCTCTTAAGGCTGCTGCCTCATTGGAAGGAAAACTTGCTGACACTGCCCGGGAAGATTTGAAGGCTGCCCAATTTGAGATTGGCGTTTTGAAAGGGAAGGTAGCAAGTGCTGAAGCCAAGTTGAAGAACAAAGACGAGGAGGTTGCACGGGCCCGAGATAGTCTTGAGAGGAAGAAGACCGAGCTTGAAGAGAGAGAGGTTGATCTCGAGGAGAGAGAGATCGAGCTTGAGAAGAGGGAGAGTGAGCTTGAGGCCGAGAGGGAGGCTATCCGCCATGAGGGAGTTGGTGATTGTGCTGAGCTGATACCGATGGTGTTGCCAGATTTGAATATGGATCATATTCACGCGGCCATCAGCTATTGCAAGGGGGATATCTCCGAGGAGGAATTCCAGAAATGGCTCATTCCACCTGCCGAGGAGATTATGAATCCTGATCCGATTTCGGTCGTCCCGGCTTCTGGAGTTTCCCAAGAAGGACGATCTGATATTCCAGCCTCCGGCGAGGACTGCCTTGAGATCCCGCCTCCCGTCCCTGAAGTAGAGGTCTATCCTGCCGTCGAGGTTGAAGCCATAGTCCCTCCTCCCGATGCCGAGCCGCTTCTCCCGCCACCTGAACCATCTGAGGAAGAAATTCCTGCCCCTGCGCGGGCTGAATGAAAAGGGTAACCCTACCGGGGCCCTATGTACACTTTAACTTTGTGTAATAACATTATAATTTTATATACACATGTATATTATGTCTATTTATCTCTCCCTTTTTTTTTGTTGTCCGAACAATATGAACCCTTCAGAGGTCATCATGAACCGGAGGGGTATATACCTGACCCCGTGCTGGGTAACGGACTTCGATTCTGGGGGGATGTTTCCTCCCCAAATCGAAGGAGTTTGACTCGGCGGGACGTAACCCGACCCCGAGCTGAGTGAAAGACTTGGGTTCTGGGGGCATGTTACCTCCCCAGACCGAAAGAGTTTGACTCGGTGGGACGTAACCTGACCCCAAGCTGAGTGAAAGACTTGGGTTCTGGGGGCATGTTACCTCCCCAACCGAAAGAGTTTGACTCGGTGGGGCGTAACCCGACCCCGAGCTGTAAGAATCATTTGGTCCTGGGGGAATGTTACGTCCCCAGTCCAAAGACAGACTCGGTGGGACATCGCCCGACCCCGAGCTGTAAGAATCACTTGGTCCTGGGGGAATGTTACGTCCCCAGTCCAAAGGGCAGACTCGGGGGACATCGCCCGACCCCGAGTTGTAAGAGTTGGTCCTGGGGGAATGTTACGTCCCCGGTCCAAAGACAGACTCGGTGGGACATCGCCCGACCCCGAGCTGTAAGAATCACTTGGTCCTGGGGGAATGTTACGTCCCCAGTCCAAAGACAGACTCGGTGGGACATCGCCCGACCCGAGCGAGCTGTAAGAATCATTTGGTCCTGGGGGAATGTTACGTCCTCAGTCCCAAGGGCAGACTCGGTGGGACATTGCCCGACCCCGAGTTGTAAGAATCATTTAGTCCTGGGGGAATGTTACGTCCCCAGTCCAAAGACAGACTCGGTGGGACATCGCCCGACCCCGAGCTGTAAGAATCACTTGGTCCTGGGGGAATGTTACGTCCCCAGTCTCAATGGCAGACTCGGTGGGACATTGCCCGACCCCGAGCTGTAAGAATCACTTAGTCCTGGGGGAATGTTACGTCCCCAGTCCCAAGGGCAGACTCGGTGGGACATCGCCCGACCCCGAGCTGTAAGAATCACTTAGTCCTGAGGGAATGTTACGTCCCCAGTCCAAAGACAGACTCGGTGGGACATCGCCCGACCCCGAGCTGTAAGAATCACTTGGTCCTGGGGGAATGTTAAGTCCCCAGTCCAAAGGCAGACTCGGTGGGACATCACCGACCCCGAGCTGTAAGAATCACTTGGTCCTGGGGGAATGTTACGTCCCCAGTCCAAAGGGCAGACTCGGTGGGACATCGCCCGACCCCGAGCAGAAGTTTTTTTTTTTTTTTTTTTTTGCTTTCAAAGGATTTTGCCAGACAAGGAATTTTTATTCATGCTTGGGGGCGTGCTGCCCTCTTTACAACAGTTGTCCCGATTCGTGTTTTGCCGGTTTTTTCTGCAAAAAGAAAATAGAAGAAAGGAAAGTTGATTTTTACGGGAAGTACTTTCTTAACATTTCGGCGTTCCATGGTTTCTTCAACCTCGTGCCGTCCAGATGTTCTAGGATGTAGGCCTCTGGTCTTACTACCTCGGTGATTTTAGGGTCCTTCCCACTTGGCACCTAACGACCCTTCTTCTGGTCGTCGGGTGTTCAGAGTTACTTTTCTTAGTACTAGATCGCCTATTAGAAAGGAGCGGGTCCGAACTCTTCTATTGTAGAAGCGGGCCATTCTCTGTTGGTAGATTGCTGCTCTTACTGCTGACTGTTCTCTTCTTTCTTCGATCAGGTCGAGGTGGTTTTTGATAAGTTCTTCGTTCCGCTCGTTCTCGAAGTGGCGGACCCTGTGGGTTGATATTCCGATCTCTGCTGGGATGACGGCCTCACATCCGTATGATAGGGAGAAGGGTTGTCTCTCCTGTTGAATCCTTGAAGGTCGTCCGGTGTGCCCACAGTACTTCCGGTAGCTCCTCGACCCATAGGCTTTTGCTTGATCCCAGTCGAGCTTTCAGGTTTGACTTGATGGTTTTATTGGTGGCTTCAACCTGCCCGTTTGACTTGGGATGGGCTGGCGAGGCGAATTTCAAAGTTATCTGGAGGTCTTCACAAAGTTTCATGAATCCCCTGCTGTCGAATTGCTTTCCGTTGTCGGTGATGATTGCTTGGGGGATCCGAACCGACAGATTATATTTCTTTTCAGGAACTCTGTGGCCTTCTTTTCCGAGATGGTGGACAAGGGCTCTGCCTCTACCCATTTGGTAAAGTAGTCTATGGCCACGATTGCATATTTTGCCTGACCTCGTCCTTTCGCAATCGGCCCTATGATGTCTAGCCCCCACTGTGCGAAGGGCCAGGGGCTGGATATGGTGGTCAGCTGTTCTGCCGGTTGATGGTAGAGGTTGGCATTTTTTCTGGCAGCCTTCGCATTTCCGCGCTATCTTCACGCCATCTTGGTGCATGGTTGGCCAGTAAAACCCTTGCCTCAAGGCTTTGAAGGCGATTGATCTTCCCCCCCGGCGTGGCTTTCGCAGATGCCTGCGTGAACCTCCCTGAGCACGTAGTCTGCTTCTTCTGGTGCTAAGCATCTTAGGAGGGGTACGGTGTATCCTCTCCGGTAGAGTACTCCTTCAATCAGGGAAAACTTGGTACTCTTGAACTTCAGCTTCCTGGCCTCCTTTTTATCTTTAGGGGTTTCTCCTGTTTCCAGATATCTCCTGATCGGCTGCATCCATGAATCTTTACCTTCTTCTTCTAGCACATCCACCTATGTCTCCCCTATGCTTCTTTCTCGGAGGTATATAAGAGGGATTACCCTGGGGTTTTCTGTCCTCATTGAGGAGGCGAGTCGGGCTAGGGAATCTGCTTCGCAGTTGTCTTCTCGTCCGACCTGTTCGAAGAGTACGTTTCCTACTTTCTCTACCCATTTCTTCACTTCGGCCAGGTAAGCTACCATGGCTGGTTCTCTGGCTTGAAAGTCCCCTTTCAGCTGTTGTATTGCTAGCTGAGAATCACTCCTGATCACTACGTTGTGGACCCCTACTACCGTACATAGCCTTAGTCCGGCCAGTATTGCCTCGTACTCTGCTTCATTGTTTGTAGTTTTGAAGGCGAATTTGAGGGCGAACAGTATTTCTTCTCCCTTTTCACTTTTTAGTGCTACCCTTGCTCCGTAGCCGTGCGAACTTGCGGATCCGTCTACAGACATTTCCCATATGTCTTCTTCCACGGCCAAGACCTGTGGTTCCGTGAGTTCTGCTATGAAGTCCGCTAAGGCCTGCCCTTTTATTGCTGTTCTTGGGAGGTAGGAGATGTCGTGCTCGCTTATTTCTAATGACCACTTCATCAGTCTCCCTGAGGCCTCTGGTTTCTGCAAGATTTGTCTCAGGGGATAATCCGTGTATACCTTGATAGGATGGGCTTGAAAGTAGGGTCGTAACTTCCGTGCCGCAGTGATCAGGGATAGGGCAATGAGTTCGTGCATGGGGTATCGTGTTTCTTCTGCGTCCAGCAGGGCTTTACTGACGTAGTAAACCGGTTTCTGGACGTGGTCGGTCTCTTGTACCAGTGCCGAGCTTACTGCGTGTTTTGAGACGGCCAGGTATAGATACAGTGTCTCCCCTGGGAGGGGTTTGGCTAGGAGAGGGGGCCGTGCCAGGTATTGTTTTAGGTGCTGGAAGGTTTCTTCGCACTCAGGTGTCCAGTCGACCCCTTTTTGAGCTTTTTTGATGACTTTGAAGAAAGGATGGCACTTGTCGGTTGCTCGTGAGATGAATCGGTTGAGTGCGGCGATTCTTCCCTGTAAGGCTTTGTACTTCCTTAACTGTCCGGGGCGATTTCAGGTCTAGCACGGCTTGTATCTTTTGCGGGTTCGCTTCAATGCCTCGTGAACTCACCATGTAGCCCAGAAATTTTCCTAAGGCTACCCCGAATGCACACTTCTCTGGATTGAGCTTTAAACTGTGTTTCCTCAGGAGTTCTAAAGTTTTCTTCAGGTCGGCTACATGGTCTCTGGGTTCTCCGGACATTGTTATCATGTCGTCGACATATACCAGCATGGTTGTGCCGATGAGCGGTTTGAAGATTTTATTCACCAGTCTCTGGAAAGTCGCCCCTGCATTCTTTAATCTGAAAGGCATTACTTTAACAGTAAAGCCCTTGGTCAGTGATAAAGGTGGTCTTCTACTCTCGTCCATAGGGTGCATCTTGACTTGATTGTATCCCGAGAAAGCGTCCATGAAGCTTAGCAGCCCTTGGCAGGCTGTTGTGTCTCTACCAGTTGGTCTATATTTGGGAGGGGAAAGCTGTCTTTTGGACATGCTTTGTTGAGGTCGGTGAAATCTACGCACATTATCCACTTTCCGTTAGATTTTTTCACCAATACTACGTTGGACACCCACTCTGGGTATTTTACTTCCCGGATGAAACCGGCTTTCAGCAATTTTTCCACCTCGGTTGCTATTGCTCCGCTCCGCTCCTGGTTGAATATTCTCCTCTTCTGTTTTACTGGTTTGTGTAATGGGTTCACTGCTAAGCGATGGCTTATGAATTTTGGGTCGATTCCGGGCATGTCATCGTGTCCCCATGCAAAAACGTCGGGGTACCCTTGTAGACATTCCAACAAGTCCTTTCTTAGGGCCTCGTCTAGACTTCCCCCCTATTTTTATGCTTTTCTTTGGCCCGAATAGCTTTACTTCTTCTAATTCTTCGGCTGCTCCGAGCCGTGTAGCTTTATCGGGCCGAGGAGCAGGGTCTTTCCTCGTGTTCTCGTCGTCCTCGTCTCTCTGTCTCTTCTTGGTGCCTCTTTCCACGCAGAGGGTCTCTCGCGAGTAAGTGGCAAAACAGCTGCGGGCTATCTTCTGGCTTCCGCATATGATCTCGATCCCTTCCCGTGTGGGGAACTTCAATTTCAAGTAATAACAGGACATTGCGGCCTTGGTTTTCATCATGAAGGGGCGACCGACAATGACTTGATAACTGCTCATGCAGTCTACTACAGTGAAGTTTATCATGATTGTTCAGGTTTTGGGGGCAGCTCCGATCGTCATTGCTAGTTGAATTCTTCCCAGCGGGACGACCGTTGATCCCCCGAACCGTACAGGGGGTGATGTCTTTGGTTAGAGCTGTGCATTCTACCCTCAGGCTCTCCAAAGTTTCTTTGGAAATTATGTCTACTGCGCTCCCCGGGTCCACCAAGATTCTGTCCACTTCTGTGCCGCCGATTGTTGCTTTAATTATTAGTGCGTCGTCTTGGGGGAAACTTACCCCCCGGGCGTCTTCAGCACCTCTGTCCCCCGTGCTCGGCTGTAATTCTTTCTCGACCGGTTAGAGTCCTCGGCCAGCGTTGCTCCTCCTGCGATGACGTTCACCTCTCGATTCCTTGCCTTTGTCTGGCGGCCATGATCTTGTGGTCGATGTAATTGTTCAGGTACCCGTTCCGGGCCAGGTCCTCCATTTGTTCCCGCAGGTCCTTGCATTCATCGGTTGTGTGCCCTTTTAGATTGTGGTGCAGGCAGTAGGATCTTTTGTTTTTTCTGTCTGGGGGAAACCTCCGAGGTCGGGCTCTATTAGAGGCCTTTCTCCCGTATCTCCATGATGATTTCCCCTGGTGGCTTGCTTAGGGGAATATACGCTTCCTCTCGGACCACATGGTTTACTTGAGTTGCGGGCCCTTTGCCTTGATCCTTTTGTGCCATTGGTTTGAACTCTTTGGGTCTTGGATTGAACTTCCGGAATTCTCTCTCCGGTCGCCGATGGTCTTCTCTCCTGGTTACCCTTTCTCTGGCGGTTGTCCCTCTCCGGGATACTTTTTCCTCGCTTTCTAGTAGGACGTACTTCCTGGCTACCTCTAGTGCGGTAGCGTAGTCTGGTGTCTCATGGATCCTCAGGTGGGTCCACAGTTTCCCGACCCTTAGGGCCCCTTTCAGACTTTCCAGGGCTTCTTGGGATTCGTACCCTCCGACCTCGAGTACAGTGTTGTGATACCTTTCAATGAAGCTTTTCAGTGTTTCGTCGTCTCCTTGTTTCATGAGCCTTAGTTCTCCTATTGTTTTTTTAGGGGTGCAGGCTCCTTTGAAATGCCGGATAAACGACTTCTTAAGTTGGGAGAAGCTCTGAATGCTCCTCGGGGCCAGACTTCTATACCATAGGATGGCGGGCCCCCCTAAAGTTAAGGAAATACTTTGCATATGGCGTCGCCCGTTACTCCCTGTACTTCCATCAGGAGGACAAAGTTTTCGATGTGGGATTTTGGGTCGGAGTGGCCGTTGTATGGTGCCATGGTCGGCATGTTAAATCGCTTCGGGAACTGTGCTGCCTTTATTTCTTCCGTAAGGGGAGACCTCTTTTCTCAACCAAGATTTTATTTCACGGGTTGTGCCCCCGTGTCGTCTTCTGTGTCCTTCTGTTCGCCTGTCGCCCCGGGCGTGGCGTTCTCTAAACCCAGAGGTCTCCTGTACGTCTTCGTTATACTTTCTATCCTCCCTCTCGGAGTTGTAAAAACTGTCGGAGGAAGGGTCGGGTGATTGTTCCTCCTCTTCTTCCCATGTGTCTTCTGATCTTCCTACCACCGCAGATCTTATCCCATAGGGGCCTCTCTTTCTGGGTCCCTCGTCTTCGCTTACATCTACTACTCTTTTCCCTCTTTCCCTCTCTTTCCTCCTTTGTCCGGTCTCGGTTTCAGTTTTCTCGTTGTTTGCTCCTTCCATTCTTTCTAATCGATCCATCATAGACCTCATGCCATCTTCCATTTTTTTCATCCAGTCCATCGCCGGACCTCCTGGTTGGTGATCTCCGTCTTCCGCCATTTGTCTTATCACATGAACTGCTTTTTTGTGAAGTTCCCCACAGACGGCGCCAACTGTTGACGGTGGATTTTGGTCTCAGGGTAATACAGGAATATTACCTCCGAGGGAATCCTCCTCCAACTGTGAATTTGTTTGGTTATGGGGGACCAAAGGCAAACTTAGCGGAAAACAAGAAAATACGCCAATCAGACAATGTGATTTAACGTGGTTCGGTGGACTTTGGGATCCGACCTACGTCCACGGGCAAGAACAGGGTGGTGCTTTTTTATTACTCAAATACACTCCTTGGGTCTCTTCTTTGCTTTTACAAATCGGAGCTTTATGATTCTAATCCCTCACTCTTGTGATGATTTTTTTAGATGTCTTTTACACATGCTCTAGCTTCCTATTTATAATAATACAGAAATCAGATTCCTATTTGCATAAGAAATCCTATTTGGACTCAATCTTCTCTTCTTGTAGGGTTTCCTGATCCGGTGCTGCCTTCTCCTTCCGTATTCCCTTTTGGATTCTGATTCCTTCTCCTTGCGAGAGTAGGATATCTTTCTTATCTTATCCATAAGAATGGGGTGCTTTTGTCTTGAACACGGCCCGTTGTCTGGTCGGTCTTAATGAGGTCGGTCATGACAATCTTTTATGCTGAGAGCGTTCCTGCCGACCTCTATAGTGCTCGGTCATCTGAACCAAAGTGGTCGGTCTTCACATGAACTGGTCGGGTCGGCTACATGATCTCAACCAGACAGAGAATTTACCCTTTTGTCCTTGTCGTGCTGTCTTAAATGTTGTAGCGCCTGAAAACACCATCAACAATAATAATTTCCTTTTTTCTTTATTCTTTTTTAACAAAGCCTAAAATTTTATTTGCGGCTGGAGAAAAAATATAGGTCATCGAGGTATCTGCAAAGACACTATCTCCACTCATTGTGCACAGAATACATTTCATGATCACTCTTCAATTCTTTTAAAATACATAGTTTCACCCTTACAGACAGTGTTGGATGTGCTAAATCAAACAGTAACAAATATTTTACTATGAACTATCTACAACTTTACAAAAATTTTGGGACTGAAACTTAAAGACTTCGAATCTATTGGAAAAATATATTTTATAACATTGAAAAAAAAATGAAAAAAAAAAAACAATACTCTGAGTGGTATGTGTGTGTAAATACACACACATACCACTCAGAGAATTTATATGATAGGGCACTAGCGATCATGCAAAACAAAGGAAAAGTGAGCGCATAGTATTTACCCACGTCAGTGATGAAGACGAGCGGAAATAGGGGATTACCTTGATCGTCGTAAATCACAGCGAGGGCGGTGGGGTGGTGTTTAGGGGGTGATATACGCTTTGAGAACTCGAGAGTGAGAGCCAAAGCTTGAATGAATCTTCCCTTTGGACCCCATCTTTTTTTATAAGCCATGAGGTAGCCTTCTAGTCGGATTCAGATTCCTTGGAAAGTCGTATTCCAAGCCTATTTAGGAAATGATAGTTGAATCGAGATTGAATTAGGACTGCCTCTATATCCGAGATTAGATGTAATCCCTATGGTATTTGAATTATACCACCGTATTTGTAGGTATTATGTCTTGATCCAAATACTCAGTTTCCTTATTAAGAAGGAATTATTCATGTGTAGACTGGCGGGTAATATCTACAAAGACATTACATAATACAGGGCAATGTTGACTGAGACACTGCTCATATATTGTCGGCTGGAACATTGAATAGCATGATTAGGGTCTTTTGGAGACCATTTGAGTCGTGTGGGCCTTTAGGCCGTTTGAGGCTCATGGGCCCTATGGAGGAATCGTGTGCGTAGATTGAGGGTCGTTGGTAGCCTTGTGCAAATTGGACTTTGTCTGATATGTGGGCTTGAGATATAATGATATGTGGGTCCTTGGCCCAAATTTGGCCCGTACAGTTTGTCTCATACTCTCTAAGTCAAAGAGTCTTTGTCTTGAAGAGTAGTCTATGAGTATGTCGTATAAAATCACAATGTCGTTTGGAATATCGGCGTTGCTTAGACCAGATGAAGGTCATGCTACGTCAATTGGACCAAATGAGGGTTGAGGAGTTCTCTCGATCGACTTGGCCGGATTATGACCCATGAGATTCTTTGACCCGACAAAGGTTATTAGGTAATGTCCCGTCGACTAGACCAGATGAAGGTCCAGGATAATCCCCTGTAGGAGTTTTTTAGGGGCTTTATCCGGTAACGCAGCGGAAGCGGTGAAAATCCGATTTTCAGATTTCAAAACTTTTTCTCGGATTAATTAAATAAACATATTTATTTAACATTCCAATAATCAAATTATGAAAATAAATTCAATAAATCATATTTAAGTGAATTTACCGAAATACCATTGCTTTGTATTTTTGTCCATTTTAGTCCGAAATTGATCAAATCAATTTTGAATGATTCTAAATCATTTCTAAGATGAACTTATGATGTTCAAAACACCAAAAGCACCAAAATATCCAAATTTAACTCCAAAGCCGAGAGCACCATTAAGGGGGGGTTTGTGCATTTTGTCATTTCATGCATCAAAACACAAGATGTAATCCAATGAACATGAAACTTTATATGCATCATATACACACACAAATGCACAACATATATGAAAACCCCCAAATTTGGAATTGGTCATGAACCCTAATTTTTCAATTTCCTCAAATTGGACAAATTAGACCAAATAGTTTAAATCAATTACTTTAATCATCATTCTTCCATCCAATCCAAGTCTCAACACAATGAAACAACTCAAGATCAAATCTAGGTCATTTAAGAGTGGGTCAATAACTCTAGATTAGCAACATGGTTTCCAAAACCTTAAAAGAAAGTTTATTACTACAATAGTTATACACTTCCTTCATTACACATGCTTCACACTTCACCAAAACTTCCATCAACAAAAACCACAAGGAACAAAGAAAGAAACATCCTAAGGATATCATATATTAAAGCCTAGAACTTAAGGAACAAATTCCTTACTAATAGCAAGTTTGAGAAACTTACTAAATTTCCAAGCCTTTTTTATTTTGTCTTTCTTTTTCTCAAAGTTCCTTTAGCTTCTTCAATGGAGATTTATGTTTTGTGAAATGTATTAGGTTAACCAAATGAAAAGCAAATGAAAACAATTTATACTTGTGCAAATTAAGCCTTGGCCGAATTTACAAGGCATGAAAATTCAAGTTTTTCATTTCATTTTTCATTTCAAATGCATTTGTTATCTTAATACAAATATCTAAAACTACTTTATAGATATTTATTTAAGTCAACAATTGCAACTAACATCATTTACTTTAAATATCCTAATGTAAGATATTTATATATTAATTAATTTAATCATTTAACAATTAAATAATTAATTAATTAATCAAATACAAATATATTAAATATATGTATAATATTTACATTAAATATTAAAAACATATATTCATTTAGGATATAAGTCAAATAACTCATTTTGACTATTAATTAATGTGTATTTAAATTAATCAAGTATTTAATGTAAATACACAATAATTAAGTAAATGACTATCTAGTCTCTTTAGCACGTATCTTGCGTTTAACCATTAAACGACTTTATAAATAATCAATATTATTTATTAATGTTGCTCTAGTGCTCTACGAGTATGTTTCATTATTGAGACTCTATAGGTTCAGGTATATCCGTCACGAAATCAAATTTCGTGTCCATAATCTATCCACCCGTAGATTATGATGATCACAGATAATCTCGCTGAACCACACAGGTCGAGGTCATGACAAATGTATAATTCCTCCGTCACAGGTATCCGGATAAATCCCAGAGATATAGATGTAAACGTCAAATCTCTATCGGGATTATCCAGTCGACTATTCTATTAGCAATCTCAAAAAGTGTTTAGAACTAGCTTCTAAACTTTACCACGGGCCCATGGTTTTATCTGATTGCTAATCATATGGACTACCTATGCTCTGATACACAGAACTGACGGATCCTGTCTTGATACACATAGGACACCCTGAGGATCTATCTACACCCAACGAACAGGCGGAGGTCTGATCTAAATAGATCGGTGACGTGACTTCCGTCTAAGTGTAGAAGATGTCTCATGTGCCCACAATGGCATCTCAAGTCTAAGAATCACAAGTGCTACTCAACCCAAGAAGATTCTTATTGACGCTGGTGTACCATCCATTAAGAATCTCCGATGAGTCGTTCAGTGTTTATCTGCTATTAACACCTACACGTCTATACTAGTCTCCAAGACTAATGGTTCATTGAGAAACCATTGGAATCATATATTCCAGTATACGACATGTACCGGTCTCAACGGGTTTACTATACTGACCAAGTAGTGTAAACCTTGACCAGGAAGTGTCTGAGAATGAGAACGTCATGATACAACTCAATGTCTGTTGCGACGCTTTTGCAACTGTATCATGACTAATCATTCTAGGGTTATTACGTCTTTACCATATAGAAAGATAGATTATATTATAGAAACTGCATATATTATTCATAATAATAATGTTTTACAGAAGTATTTAACAGAAATACAACCGGGAATTGGCGCTCTGAGCACCAACCCCAACAGCCCCAATCGACTGGACCTGAAGAAGGTACATGAAAGCCTTTAATGTCGTATGGACCATATGAAAGTCCAGGATAATCCCCAATCGATTGGACCTGAAGAAGGTACATGAGAGTCTTCTATGTCGTCTGGACCATATGAATTCCCATGTTTTCAACTTGACTCGACAACAGTCATGGGAAATATTCTCGTCGACTAGACCAGATGAATGTCCAAGATAATCTCTAATCGACTAGACTTGAATAATGTCAAGAGGAGTCTTATATGTCATCTGGACCAGATGAAGGTATAGGTCTTCAACTGACTCGACAAGAGTCATTAGAAATGTTCATATTGACAGAACCAGATGAAGGTCCAGGATAATCTCCAGTCGACTAGGCCTGGAGAAGGTCCAAGGAAGTCTTTTATGTTGTATGGACCATATGAAGGTCTAGGTCTTCAACTTGACTCTACAAGAGTCATAAGGAATGTTCCCGTCGAATAGATAAGATAAGGTCCAGGATAATCTCCAGTCGACTAGACCCGAAGAAAGTCCAAGGGAGTTTTCAATGTCGTCTAGACCAGATGAAAGTTCGAGTCTTCAACTTGACTCGACAAGAGTCATGGGAATGTTCCCGTCAATTGGACCAGATGAAGGTCCAAGATAATCTATAGTCGACTAGACCTGGAGAAGGTCCAAAGGAGTCTTCTATGTCGTCTAGACCAGATGAAAGTTCAGGTCTTCAATTTGACTCGACAAGAGTCATGAGGAATGTTCCTGACGACTTGACCAGGTGAAGGCAATGAGCCAATCCGACCCAAAGAAGGTCATGTAGAATGTACCGTCTACTGGACCTGATGATGATACAGGATAACCCCAGTCGATCAGACCTAATTAGGGTCTGAGGGAGTCTTAATCGACTGGACGAGAGGAAGGTTAGGAGCCAATCCGACCCAGCTCGTCTCGGGCTTTATCCGACCCATTTTTTAATACAAAAATTATATATATATATATATATATATATTATTTTTCTTAAGCCTGAATTAGACTGGGACCGGGCTTTTTGCGTTGAGTCCGGATCGGGCTCGGGCCTGAGCCATGCCTCTAATTCTAAAGACCAGCCTTAGTCTTTTTGTAGCCCGGGTGGGCTAAACCAGGCCCAAGCTTTTTTGTCATGCATAGCTGTTACTATGAGTTACGTAGCCAAAATATAGAGTTAGTGATATATATATATATATACACACACACACATACACACACACTCACACACACACTCTTCATTTTAGAGATGGTAAAGTGAAATTATTTCATTTATAAAGTAGTTTTTTCATTAATTTTTATAAGACACATTTTAATAAATTTTCAGATTGTAAGGAGGCTCGCGACTATCACACTCAACTATATGTGGCTCCGCCACGGCCAGTGGCAACATGTAAGTTTCAATTCTAAATTTTAAGAATCGATCCCTACAGGGTAGGGTACATATTATATCTTTTTGGAATCGAACATTGGAATCAAAACTTGCCCTGGAAACTAGTCTTGGAACCAGCCCTGGTCTAGGTTGGCAAAATTTCATGTCCCGTCCCGTCTCAATGAGATTCTGTCCCGATTGGAATGGGATTCAAGATAAATTTTTTTGTCCCTTATTTAAAACGGGATGGGACGAGAAGTGAAATTTTGAATCGGAATAAGATTTTCACGGGACGAGATTTCACGAGATGAGACGAGATTTTTTTGTAAAGTGGGACAAGACCGGGACGTAATATTGTCTCGTTTTATATAATCGAGACGGAATTAGGATTGATAAATCTCGTCCCGGCCCGACCTGTTGCGAATCCCTGGTGACCCAAAACAACGTGGTTTTGGTTAAGCGTATAATATGGTAATTTGCTCTCGCCTCCCTCTCTCTCCCGTTCTCTCTTTTTAACAAATAAAAAGTCCATCTATTTGGTCTTTACTGATTGAAAGCACTCTCAACATTTACCACTTCGAGTGCACGTTAGCATCCGAACTATGAGTCCTCTGCGCAGGCTAGCATTCAGTAAATCCTCTTTGCGTTAATCTTCTTCACATTTTCTTTTGTTTATATTTTTTTTTTATGATGTATGATTTTTTAGTACAGGGTTGGGGCCCAGGCCCAACATCTTTTTGGTCCAAGTCCTAATCAGTTCTGCTGCATCTCTGAGTCGAGGTGAGTCGAGGAGAGGCACATCATATACAAGTTTTCTAATAAACAAGAAGATATAGTGCCTGAGGAGCCTATTGCATGGGGAGCCTATTGAGTGAGGAACTTAGGAACATATTGACCGAATACCTACGTCTGAAGTTCATCCAAGGACCTATAGTGAAAGTTATTCTCCTTTTCTGTAAATGCAAGCCAAGTATCAATGTTAATTTTCGTGTTCTTCATTATTTTTTATCATATTCTATAATTGCTTTTCTTACAATTCCATTGTCAAAAATAAATTTACGTATCCGACAGTATGTTTAATTTTGGAAAATGTCCCACTATTTTGCGTGAGCAAAACTTAAAATATGGAGTGAATTGTCCAGAAATTTATTTATTTATTGGCCGGTATTGTAGCTGCAATCTCTGACAGTAAATCAAATTGGACATACCTGGTTTGTCCACAAATTGCTGCAGAAGTAGAATAACCAGGTTGAATATCTGAATTCTGCCGGAGTAGGAGGGAAATCACGGTATGTTGGAAATTCCGTAAGAGCCAATGAATTGCTCTTTGGGACTTGCTGGCATTTCCCTCTATTTCTATAGGAAATTTTCTATATATTAAGTGTTACGTTTGTGGAGCTGATTCTTCCCAATGAAATAATAAAATCAAAGGGAAATGATACTGTTGATGGAGATTTCTGCACCTAAGGTATTTGAACAGCTCGGCAAGGGCAGAGAGAGAATTCTCCTCATCCGGAGGACCCATGTTTAGAGTTTATGTGTTGATCTTCAACCCGACATGAAGCTCTGGTTTAGTCTCTCGGGTATGACCAACCAGAGGATATAGCACGACACAGACTTTAGAGACCGGCAACATCAGAGCCAGGGCCGACCACAGAAGACCGGCAGCTCGGCTTGGCTTTGTCTTACTTCCAGGAAACGGTTGATGAGCTCAGACATTTTGGGTCAGGACAGAAACGGCTTGGGAAGCTCGGCAGATCATTTGGCCGACCTCTTGAAGACCGACGTGAGACCAGAGTAGTTGGATGATCCCTCAAACACGTGTCACAGCTTTAGAGCTCTTTACAGGCTGGCTTCATTATTGTTGCATGTTGCAGGGGAGAAAACAAAGTGATGTGACAGGCCGTCAGACGGCATACTTGCTTTCGGCGACGACAGTCTTGGGGCAGAGAGCCCGTCAATCAGTTGGAGACCGCACGGGAAACGTCACAAAAGTGGAGGAACAATGTTGTAATTCCTGAGTATATAAAGGAAAGTTAGATTCATTTGTAAATGATAGAAAACTTGTAACCGAAAGAAAATGAGCTCTACTTGTAAAACACCATAAGCAAAACAACTCGGTTTTCATTAGGCCATCCATGGAAACAGGTCGGCCGAGCTGGTTTTGATAATAAAAGTAACATCTCATTTTGTGCCCGTGGACGTAGGTTGGATTCGCTCCGCCGAACCACGTTAAAACTCTCTTGTCAATCTTTGTGTTTTCTCTGTTTTTTACCACATTTGCCTTTGGTCTCCCCATAACCAAACAAATTCAAGGTTGAGGGAGAGTTGTCTCGGGAGAGTTATCTCGAAACTACCTCTGGGAAGAAAATCATCCGTCAACAGTTGGCGCCGTCTGTGGAGACTGTTAACAAAAAGCAACCTACGTAGTAAGACGAAGGTAGAAGGTGGAAACCGTGGGTTGTTGGAGAGTTCAGCAGCAGAATGGACGAAAGGGGAAAGAAATGGGAAGAAGCTGGTCAGAATGGGAAGAAGAAAGGGTTCGCAAGAAGAAGGAAGGTTGACAACAGAAGTTTTTTTTTTTTTTTTGGGTTGTAGAATGAAATGTAAGAGAGGTAGCCAACGATCACCCATTATGACTGAATTGTAGAATGACATGCAGCGTCAAAAAGTGGGTGACGTTTGCCCGCCTCCGGTCGCGGCTGGATAAGTCCTTCCGGGAACGGGTCCTATGCTTGTTCGGTCTGCCAGGTCCTCAGTTTCGGAGGGAGGTAGTGCTGAAGGATCGGCCAAGGAACAAATCAGCCAGAGGCACGCGATCGGCATCTGTAGGGGCCCTCTCCATTCAGCGTAGTGGCCTCTCCGAATGATAAGAAATGAGAAAAAACACATGATGAGGGCCACAAGGAGTCAGAACAGAAGACCTCGGCTAGGCTTCCAGACTTGCTCTGAAATGTTCGTGGAAGGTCCGGTCGGGATATTCCTGTCGACATGATCAGAAAGCAAGTTCAGACGGATCTGAATAAGCCCTGACTAGATGAAGCTCGGACAGCCAGGACAAGAACCAGAAATGAACAATTGTAAAAGCCTCTCGTAAAATGACCCGCAAAGAGTTGTAAGAAGAGCAGCATGTCCCTTGAATATGAATAAAACTCTCATTTTTTAAGAAACTTGTCTATCTTGCTTGTTTTTTTTAATCAAATACGAAAGTTATTTTCAATATTCTCAGGATGTGCTCGATGCGAAGGGGTGATCGGTAGTCGGAAAGGGCACCAAGCCCGTGGCACGCCAATCCTGGGTGTCATTATCAAACCTCCGGGGTAGAAGTGTTTCGACCTGGCTCCTTTCACATTTGAGGATCTATAATGCATTAAGGGATATGGTGCATGTGGAAAAGCGTGAACCCCTCGCGGCACTCCAATCCGGGTGTCATTATCAAACCCCCGAGGCCGGAGCGTTACTACCCCATGACTTGCATCTTTGGGGAGCACCTCGGGTAAACCGGGCCCAGAGAGGTTTCTTCCCCTGCGAGTCAGCTGGTGAATCCCGTTGAGAACCATCAGACCACCTGGCTTGGGTATGGCTGAATGTTCCCCTTGATTGCATGAGTCTCGGGTAAACCAGACCCATAGAGGTTTCTTCCCCTGTGAGTCGGCAGGTGAGTCCCGTTGAGAACCATCAGACCACATGGCTTGGGTATGGCTGAATGATCCCATTAATTGTAGGAGTCTCGAGTAAACCGGACGCAGAGAGGTTTCTTCCCCTGCGAGTCGGCTGGTGAGTCACTTTGAGAACCATCAGACCACCTGGCTTGGGTATGGCCGAATGGTCCCATTGATTACATGAGTCTCAGGTAAACCGGACCCAGAGAGGTTTCTTCCCCTGCGATTCGGCTGGTGAGTCCTGTTGAGAACCACATAGGAATGGCACACACGGGGTGTCTTCCTCCTTCGTGGGGATTTGCCTGACCACCTCAGATCGGCGTATCCGTAGCCTGGTTAGCTGGGACACTGAATTGTAAGGTTCAGAATTGTGTTTTGAGAGACATCGGGCATGACGCTGCCTCGGAGCGGTCGAGGTATAGTTTTTTCTTGAATTTGTGTGGAGTATGTGCTAAGTCACCTCCATTTTGATAAACTTTAACTTGTTCTATTTTTTTATTTTTCACCGATGCCCGGAAAGGGGACGCCCGCGCCAGAATCCGCAGAGCTTAAGAGGTTGAAATTTTTCCCCCGTGTAAGTCTTAAATGTTCCACCAGCTCAGGACTGGATTCGTTCCATTGAGTCTGTAATGTTCCACTAGCTCGGGGCTGGATTCATTATGCCGAGTCTGTAATATTCCACCAGCTCGGGGCTGGATTCGTTCCACCGAGTCTGTATTGTTCCACCTGTTCGGGGCTGGATTCGTTCCGCCGATGCATTATTCCACCTGCTCGGGGCTGGATTCATTCCGCCGATGTATTGTTCCATCAGCTCGGGGCCGGGCTACATCCCACCGAGTCCATCTCATTGGCCTAGGGAAGTAACATTCCCCTATAGTCAAATGTTCTTCTCAGCTCGGGGTCGGGCTGTTAGGGATATACCCTATACCCAACTTGTGGATGAGCTATATGTACATGTATTTGTAATATTTTCACTAATTAAAAAATGGAAATCTTTATTATACGTGTCTTACATAGATTATATAAATCATCAAACACTGTAATAAAGCCATTGGAGTAATAAGTTGATGGCTTCCACGCTTTATGAGAATCATTACTCTTAAACGTTCCTAGTCATAGTTTTGTGAATAATCTGGGCGTTCACAAAGCGGAGATACTAGCATGATGATATGATCCACCCTTAAGTGGGGTAGCCGATCTCATAGGCTACTAGCGGAGATCCGTCCACTTGGTGTATCACATGGATGCATGGGTTGCTCGTGTCCATCGAACTGACCGCCAAAAGTTTTCACATGTAGTGTTTATCTTATGTATCTGTGAGAAATTTCATGTATCGATTGTATGACCAGTCCTTAGACTTGAGGTCTTTACAATCTTATGTGTGGATAAAATAACTTTGACATTCTCTTTCTCCGGTTCAAAAGATCCGGTCATAAGGGTATGATTGGGTCATTTGTTGAAACACATGAAGTTTGTAAGGATACAACAGAGAATCGCCACTCTCTCGGATAATATTTTCTTATAAGAGTAGTATTCTAGTTCGCAGGTTGATATGTGTGATCAGTACTTGAGACTGTGGCCGCAGCGGAAGAATTGTGTGAGATTCTTGGGTTAGCACGATTCATGACACTATCAACATCATAACTTTGACTATATGGGTAGACATTTTCCATACCCTAGGTCAAACAGTGGGGATACAGTGAGGCGAGTGACCGTATCATATGTAAATCGCATACAGAATAAGTATATATATATATTTCCTTCTCATTTGGTGGCCTTGGCATGTTGCTAGATGTCAACCTTGGTCATTGAAATCAAACGACCATCTGATCAGAGGATAATTTATATTCGATTAAATTATCACGATTACTTTCATGTCCAACTTGAGGGAAACCCAAAAGGTCACACACAACAAAGTCGAAATCAATGGTTGACAGTGCACAGTACAAATTTAATAGCATATATGATTGCTGTAGGAATTGTTCATAAATGGTTCAATGTGTTTAATTATTGAACAGATCATTTATGAGGTTTCATAGTGGCTTAGAGACTGGTGAATGACGATAGGGGCACTTTGGGAATTGAAATAAATAAATAAATAAAAACATGAATAGTAATGTGAATAGTAATGTTAATAATTTTTTTTTTGTTATTTGTTTTGAATTCCAATTCGGCCCAAACTCTTATTATGGTTTTATAATCTCATTAAACCACTAAATTAAGATCAAATGGCTAAGATTAAATTAGCATTTATCCCACATCAGATTCTTAATTAATTTTGTTGTCTTTGGAGCACCTATATAAACCCAATGAATTCTTTACAAATTTTTGCACCAAACCTTTCATATCCTGGGTTTATATAAGTGAGCAACTCTAAAGTTTAAGATTAAGCCACTGATTTTGAGGATCCTTAAGTCTAATTGACTAGAGGAACCTCGAGTTAAAAGTTTTGAGGTATTTGCCTAGGCTAGCACCAAGGGCAAAATACCCGTGCACTCAAGGCGTAGTCTTGTCGTTGAGTTTTGGCTTTGGTGTGTGCACCTTTGGAGGCCACACACTTGGGTGGCTCTTTGGAACGTGGAAGAGCTTGTTGAGTTCGAGAAAAGCTTGTAGATTGGATGGAGGATTGGATGAGTCTTCGGTTCAAGTAAGTCTTTTTCTTTCTTTATTTTAATTAGAGTTCTTATGATAGTTAGCATCTTTATGTTCTTGCATGTTTTATGAGTTTTTATGCTTAGAATATATAGTAACATGCATAGGCTTGTAGAAAAATAAAAACAAATGGGTATTGGGCAAAGGGATAACGGCATCATAATTTTTTCTTGATTTTCCGCTGCGCACTCGCGGCTGCTTCCCAACTGTGGTATCAGAGCGCCGTTTTGTTTTGATTAGTTCTCTCTCATTTGAACTCGACATTGGGTGTGTAAAATCTCATTGGAAAGCTAACGCCTTGAACTTAATTTTAGGCACAAGTTTGGCATGATTTGGTTAAGATTTGAATTGTGAAATTGCATTTAAAATTCACGCATCTGTAAAAAAATGTGAATAGTAAATTTATTTGAATAAAAATAAAATGCAATATCATAATTAAATATTAATCAAAGTTATTTAATGCCTAAAATAATTCCAACATATTAAAACTCATATGCTTGATGATTCTATGTATAATTAGAATTGACATGATTATTTTAGGGTGCAAACATCTAGAGAGTGTATTGCTTATCCCTTAGCTAAATAATTATTTCGTGATGAACTTAGAGATTTATTACCTTGAAGGCTAATAAATATAAATCACTTGTTTATAATAAAAGACATTATAAAAGATACAAGTGAGGTGGGACCAAGGCGTTAATAAAACTTTCCAAACTAAAGTTAATTTAACCAAAGGTATTACTAGAGTTAGATAACGATTTGGTGTCTTCCTTCACTCACTACCTTTTTATAGCCAAAAGGAAAAGTTGTGAAGACATCTAGATAATCATTTACTCAAAGCTTACCTTAAAGCATATTTAAAGCTTTGGACTAATTTGGAGGATCTATTGTTTATTCCTGTCACCAAGGTAATAAGAGCCTAAGAGGTAAGGGTATTTAAGAGAGTTCACTCCACCCTCCCTCTGGGGAATTTTCAATGGAGGAATCCATTTGACAGATATTCACTTAAACTTACTAAAATCATCAATAATAATTTAAGTCTAAAATTTACCTCCCATTGTAAAGTATAGACCCAAATGGCTTAAACCGTATTGGCAGGATTAGGCTTTACCAGACTGACCAATACCAATTTGTCCCTAAATCGTACTATTGACAATGGTTTTACTTTTCTGAGTCATAAGACGCAGCGACCCTTAGGCGTGGTCTTATAACTTAGTGGCAAAGATTGGGTGTCCACAATGACTAGCATAAGTTATGGCATGTTTGATTGCCCAACCCAATGATCAAGGAATTGGGATCGTTGCCCACAAGAAATCCATCATATTGGGGTTGATGCGATTTGCTTAAAATTTTAAAACAATTAAGTGGGAGCAACTTCATAATATTAAAAGCCCATGTTATTATGAAACATTAATGAAATCATATTTCTAATTTTAACATTCTCTCTTAACAGGTGGGTTAAAATATTTCACAAACATTCAAATGGAAAAAAGAGTATCACTTCGTTCCATCCTTGATGAGAATAAGCTCAAAGGGGACAACTACAATGACTGGTTTATAAACCTTAAAATTGTCTTACGACAAGAAAAAAATTTCTATGTTCTTGAAAGACCATTTCCCCCTGAACCCGCAGAAGATACTGACCAAAATACATTTGATGCTTGGAAGAAACACGTCGATGATGATGACCAAACAGTTTGCATAATGCTTGGCTCTATGTCAGACGAACTTCAGAAAGCTCACGAAGATATGGATGCTCAAACCATCATCTTTCACTTGAAGGAGTTGTATGCAACTTCCGTTCATACTATGAGATTCCAAGTGTCATGTGCCTTATTCCAAACAAGGTATAAGGAAGGATCTGTTAGTGGACATGTGCTTAAGATGATTGGCCACATTGAAAAATTGGCCAACCTCGGGTTCATCATGGATCATGAGATAGGTCACGATCTAATTCTTCAGTCCTTACCAAAAGACTTCTCTAACTTTATTATGCAGTTTCATATGTCTGATAAAGAAGCTACTTTAGCAGAATTGCACAATCTGATAAAGCAAGCAGAGAAGGACTTGAAACCGGAGCTTAAAACCTCCGTCATGCTTACGGGTACGGACCTAAAGCCACGAGGCCCAAAGAAAAATAAGGGCAAGGCCAAGGCTCCAGATCACCTAAAGCCCAATGGTAAGGTTGAGAAGAAAAAAGGGAAATGAGAAATATTTCTTTTATGGAAAGAATGGTTATTGGAAGAAAGACTGCAGATCCTTGAAAGCCAGGAAGTTAGGGAAGCCCAAGAGGCCAAGAAGCCCAATATTTCAGGTGTATTGTATATGATTGAACTATATTCTCAAAACTCTGAACCTTCTACTTGGGTGTTTGACACCGGTTGTGGGACTCACTTGTGTAACAATGTGTAGGGCCTGAGAAACAGTAGGAGACTCCGTCATGGGAGGTTGAATTACCCATGGGTAATGGAGCAAAATTGGCTGCATTGTGCGTGGGGACTTATTCATTAGTTTTGCCGAATGGTTTAGTTTTAGACTTAGAAAATTGTGTTTATGTACATTCTCTAGTAAAGAACATCATTTCAATTTATTCTTTATGTAATAAAGGCTTTTCATGCCTAATAAGTTGTAATGAATGTTCTATTTATTTCAATGAAGTAAAATATAGAGATGGTATTTTGAATAATGGTATTTATGTCTTACAAACTAACAAAGAATGTTCAACTTCTAATATATACAACGTTAACTCGAATAATCTCAATGAATCACTTCTATGGTACAGTCGCTTAGGTCATATCAATGAAACAAGATTAACTAAGCTACATAAGGATGGGTATTTCAAACCCTTCAAATATGAACCTTATGGAACTTGTGAGTCTTGTTTACTGGGTAAAATGACCAAATTACCATTCTCTGATGTATGCGGACCAATGTCAGTCACCGCCAGAGGTGGATTCTTCTACTTCATTACCTTTATCGATGATCACTCGCGATATGGGTATGTGTACCTTATGCGGTACAATCTGAAGCCTTTGAGAAATTCAAAGTCTTCAAAGCTGAAGTAGAAAACCAGCTTAATAAAAGTATTAAGTCACTAAGGTCTGACTGATGTGGTGAATACTTAAGCAACGAATTTCAAGATTACTTGAGAAAAAATGGTATTGTTCCCAGTGGACTCCTCCAGGAACTCCACAGCATAATGGGGTCTCCGAAAGGAGAAATCAGACATGATTAGATATGGTCCGATCAATGATGCCAGACACAGATCTACCTCTTTCATTTTGGGGTATTGCTTTAGAAACTGCAACACTACTACTAAACCAAGTTCCTTTCAAGAGTGTTAGTCAAACACCATATGAGTTATGGTCTAGGAAACGTCTTAGTCTTAGTTATCTAAGAGTTTGGGGATGTGACGCATATGTTAAGTTCACACAAACCAACAAATTGGATGATAGGGCAATAAAATGTAAGTTTGTAGGATATGCCTTGAACTCAAGAGCATACGTGTTCTACATCCCAAATGAACAAAGAACATTTGTCTCACGAAATGCTAAATTTCTAGAGAATGAATTCTTTCTCAAGAAATATAGGGGAGTAGACTTGACCTCGATGAGGTACGAGAAGAACAAACTAACATAGAATAAAGCCCCAGGCCCCTCAAAAGGGCAGCGATGAAACAACCACAAGGTTATGAACTTAGAAGGTCTGGTATGGAAATATATGAGCCTAAAAGATATGGTTTCCATATTGATGAGGAACATGATCAGGTCATTGATAATGACGATCCCACCTGTTATGACGAAGCAATGCGTGGCATTGATTCAGTTAAGTGGCTGGAGGCCATGCAATCCGAAATAGACTCTATGTATCAGAATCAAGTCTGGGACTTGGTGGATGCACCTGAAGGGATAAAACCCATATGATGTAAGTGGATTTACAAGCGTAAAACTGATGCAGAAGGCAACATCCAAACCTATAAGGCTAGGTTGGTGGCGAAAGGTTATAGACAAATCCAAGGAATTGACTATGATGAAACCTTCTCGCCTGTTGCAATGATAAATTCCATTCGAATTTTACTGGCACTAGCTACGCACTTTGATTATGAGATTTGGCAGATGGATGTCAAAATAACTTTCCTTAATGGAAACCTCGTAAAGGAAGTCTATATGACACAACCTGAGGGGTTTGCATCTAAGAATGATCATAATAAAGTATGCAAGCTTAAACGGTCCATTTATGGACTCAAGTAAGCCTCCAGAAGTTGGAATATACGATTTGATGAGACAATCAAAGAATCTGACTTCATAAAAAATGTAGACGAGCCTTGTGTTTACAGGAAAAGTATTGGGAGTGCTGTTGTATTTCTTGTATTATATATCGATGACATATTAATCATCGGGAATGATATTCCCATGATGCAAGCCACCAAGCAATGGTTATCTCAGAATTTCTCTATGAAAGATTTGGGAGAAACAGCCTACATCCTCGGCATTACGATCTACCGTAATAGATCTAAGAGGTTGTTAGGACTTTCTCAATCTACATACATAGATAAAGTTTTGAAAAGATTCAAAATGGAAGATTCCAAAAGAGGTAATTTACCTACTTGTCATGGAATCAAATTATCTAAGGAGCAATGTCCACATACTCATTCAGATAGAGAACATATGAGTAGGATCCCTTATGCTTCAGCAATAGGATTGATAATGTACGCCATGCTATGCACAAGACCTGATGTCTCTTATGCTCTTAGCATAACGAGCAGGTATCAGGCAAATCCTGGGAGCAACACTGGGCAGTTTCAAAACAATCCTCAAGTATTTGAGAAGAACTACAGATATGTTCTTGACATACGGAGATTGTTCTGAGATGAAAGTCATTGGTTACTATGATGCGAGCTTTCAGATCGATAGGGATGACAGCAGATCGCAAACAGGATATATGTTTACTTTGAATGGCGGAGCTGTCAGTTGGAAAAGCTCAAAACAGTCAACTACAGCGGACTCCACCACTGAAGCCGAGCATATTGCAGCATCTGAGGCAGCTAAAGAAGTAGTCTGAATAAAGAAGTCCATCACGGAGCTGGAAGTGCTTCCCACGATAAAGAATGACGTCATGATGTACTGTGACAACATAGGCTCCATTGCTCAATCAAAGGAACCAAGGTCCCACCAGAAATCTAAGCATGTACTCAGGCGATTTCATCTCATCAGGGAGATTGTTGAGAGAAAAGAAGTTATTATATAGAAAATACCCACAAAAGATAATCTTGCAGATTCTCTGACTAAAAGGCTGACTCAACAAAAGCATGATAGACACACCCGAGAGTATGATGTCCAGATTCATACTAGTTGGCTATAGTGCAAGTGGGATATTGATGGGATATGCCATATACCCAACTTGTGGATGGGCAATATGTACATATATTTGTAATATTTTCATTAATTAATAAAATGAAATCTTTATTATATGTGTCCTTACATAATTATATAATCATCAACACTGTAATAAAGCCTTTGAGTAATAAGATGATGGCTTCCACGCCTTATGAGAACCATTACTCTTAAATGTTCATAGTCATAGTTTTGTGAATAATTTGGGCGTTCACAAGCGAGAGACTAGCATGATGATGATCCACCCTTAAGTGGGGTAGCCGATCTCATAGGCTACTAGCGGAGATCCGTCCGCTTGGTGTATCACATGGATGCATGGGTTGCTCGTGTCCATCGAACTGACCGCCAAAAGTTTTCACATGTAGTGTTTATCTTATGTGTCTGTGAGAACTTTCATGTATCGATTGTATGACCAGTCTTTAAAATTGAGGTCTTTACGATCTTATGTGTGGATCAAATAACTTTGACATTCTCCTTCTCCGGTTCAAAAGATCCAGTCATAAGGGTATGATTGGGTCATTTGTTGAAACACATGAACGTTGTAAAGATACAACAGAGAATCGCCACTCTCTCGGATAATATTTTCTTATAAAAGTAGTATTCCAGTTCGCGGGTTGATATGTGTGATCAATACTTGAGACTTGGCCGCAGCGGAAGAATCATGTGAGATTCTTGGGTTAGCACGATTCATGACACTATCAACATCATACCTTTGACTATATGGGTAGACACTTTCCATACCCTAGGTCAAACGGTGGGGATACAGTGAGGCGAGTGACCGTATCATATGTAAATCACATACAGCATGGGTATATATCATTCATTCTCATTTGGGGGCCTTGGCATATTGCTAGATGTCAACATTGGTCATTGAAATCGAACGACCATCTGATCGGAGGATAATTTATGTTCGATTAAATTATCACGATTCATTTCAGGTCCAACTTGAGGGGAACCCAAAAGGTCACACACAACAAAGTCGAAATCAATGGTTAACAGTGCACAGTACAAATTTAACAGCATATATGATTGCTGTAGGAATTGTTCATAAATGGTTTAATGTGTTTAATTATTGAACAGATCATTTATGAGGTTCCATAGTGGCTTAGGGATTGGTGAATGACGATAGGGGCACTTTGGGAATTGGAATAAAAAAACATGAATAGTAATATGAATAATAATTTTTTTTGTTATTTGTTTTGAATTCTAATTCGGCCCAAACTCTTATTAGGGTTTTATAATCTCAAAACCACTAAATTAAGATCCAATGGCTAAGATTAAATTATCATTTATCCCACATCGGATTCTTAATTAATTTTGTTGTCTTTGGAGCACCTATATAAACCCAAAGAATTCGTACAAATTTTTGCAACCAAACCTTTCATATCTTGGGTTTATATAAGTGAGCAACTCTAAAGTTTAAGAGTAAGCCACTGATTTTGAGGATCCTTAAGTCTAATTGACTAGAGGAACCTCGAGTTAAAAGTTTTGAGGTATTTGCCTAGGCTAGCACCAAGGGCAAAATACCCGTGCACTCAAGGCGTAGTCTTGCCGTTGAGTTTTGGCTTTGGTGTGTGCACCTTTGGAGGCCACACACTTGGGTGGCTCTTTGGAACGTGGAAGAGCTTGCTGAGTTCGAGAAAAAACTTGTAGATTAGAGGGAGGACTGGAAAAGTCTTCGGTTCAAGTAAGTCTTTTTCTTTTTTTATTTAATTAGAGTTATTATGATAGTTAGCATGTTTAGGTTTATGTTTTTTTGCATGTTTTATGAGTTTTTATGCTTAGAATATATAGTAACATGCCTAGGCTTATAGAATAATAAAAACAAATGGGTCTTGGGCAAAAGGATAGCGGCATCATAATTTTTTCTTGATTTTCCGTTGTGCACTCGCGGCCGCTTCCCAAGACGTGCTACATCCCACCGAGTCTATCTCATTGGTCTGAGGACGTAACATTCCCCCAGAGCAAGTGTTATTTTCAGCTTGGGGTCGGGATATATACCACCGAGTCCATCTCATTGGTCTGGGGACGTAACATTCCCTCAGAGCCAAGTGTTCTTTTTCTGCTCGGGGTCGGGCTATATTCCCACCGTGTCCATCTCATTGTCCTGGGGAAGTAACATTCCCCCATAGCCAAATGTTCTTCTCAGCTCGGGGTCGGCAAATCCCACCGTGTCCATCTCATTGGACTGGGGAAGTAACATTCCCCAAGAGCCAAGTGTTCTTCTCAGCTCGGGGTCGGGTTACATCCCACCGAGTCCATCTCATTAGCCTGGGGATGTAACATTCCCCATAGACAAGTGTTCTTCTCAGCTCGGGGTCGAGCTACATCCCACCGAGTCCATCTCATTGGTCTGGGGACGTAACATTCCCCTAGAGCCAAATGTTATTCTTAGCTCGGGGTCAGGCTACATCCCACCGAGTCCATCTCATTGGTCTGGGGATGTAACATTCCCCAAGAGCCAATGTTCTTCTCAGCTCGGGATCGGGCTACATCCCACCGAGTCCATCTCATTGGTCTGGGGACGTAACATTCCCTCAGAGCCAAGTGTTCTTCTCAGCTCGGGGTCGGGCTACATCCCACTGAGTCCATCACATTGGTCTGGGGACGTAACATTCCCCCAGAGCCAAGTGTTCTTCTCAGCTCGGGGTCGGGTTACATCCCACCGAATGCATTTGATTTCGGCTCGGGGACGGATTATCCCCTCGCGGCCAGACTAGAATTGGTCGGGTGCGAGATCACATCCGGATTTGCGAAAACAAGTTAGAAAGCTCGAAGTACTGAAGAGAGGAAGTAAAGAAAAAATTTGCAATTACAAAAGGAGTGCGTTGTTTTCAAAATACATAGGGCCCCGTTCGGGTCACCCTTTACTGGTCAGGCCCCACATGGGCGTTTGTTTCTTCTTCAGCAGGCCCGGATGGAAGGTTGTCAGGCACAGGCTCGGTAAAAGGTACCTCAGCTTTGGCCTGCGAGACATGAAGGGCTTTGGTAACTTCAGCTTCAGGGGCAGGAGCGAGTGCCTCAAGCTGGACCTCCTCATGGGCCGGGGGCATGGGCACGGTGGAGATAGGCTATAGGTCCTGAATTTCCCCCGAGGGGAGGGCAAGCAATTCCCGGGCCTCATCCTCAGAAAGTTCCCCTTTGCAGAAGCAGATTGCCACGTTGATTGGTTCCATGTTAACCTCGGGCATAAGAATCTTTTTTTACCGAGGATGTTGAGGCCGAGGTTATTTTGTGCTTTGTTCCTATGACCGACCACCAGTTGATATCGCACTTCAGATTTTTGTAATTCCCGGCACCAACTCACACACTCGTTAGAACCGAGAACTAGAGGACAGATGTTGATGAGGATTTCTGCACCTAAGGTATTTGAACAGCTCGACAACGGCAGAGAGGGAATTCTCTTCATCCGGAGGACCCATGTTCAGAATTTGTGTGTTGATCTAAACCCGGCATGAAGCTCCGATTTAATCTCTCGGGTATGACCAACCAGAGGATATAGCACGACACAGACTTTAGAGACCGGCAACATCAGAGCCAGGGCCGACCACAGAAGACCGGCAGCTCGACTTGGCTTTGTTTTACTTCCAGGAAATGGTTGATGAGCTCGAAAATTTTGGGTCAGGATGGAAACAGCTTGGGAAGCTCAGTAGATCATTTGGCCGACCTCTTGAAGGCCGATGTGAGACCAGAGTAGTTGGATTATCCCTCCGACACATGTCACAACTTTAGAGCTCTTTACAGGCTGGCTTCATTATTGTTGTGTGTGGAAAGGGAGAAAACATAGTGATGTGACAAGCCATCAGACGGCAGACTTGCTTTTGGCGATGACAGTCTTGGGGCAGAGAGCCCGTCAATCAGTCGGAGACCGCGCGGGAAACGTCACAAAAGTGGAGGAACATTGTTGTAATTCCTGAGTATATAAAGGAAAGTTAGATTCATTTGTAAATGATAGAAAACTTGTAACCGAAAGAAAATGAGCCCTACTTGTAAAGCACCGTAAGCAAAACAGCTCGGTTTTCATTAAGCCATCCATGGAAACAGGTCGGCCGAGCTGGTTTTGATAATAAAAGTAACATCTCATTTTGTGCCCGTGGACGTAGGTTGGACTCGCTCCGCCGAACCACATTAGTCTTTATTTCTAACAAGTTTGTTCCTATCAAGAATGATGTTTCTGTAGGAAAATGATACCTTACTGAGGGTCTTTTCAAATTCAATGTGATAACTGCCAATCAACACCGTGTTATTAATAATAATAAAATCACATCTTCTGCTTATATTATTGAGTCACAAAATATATGGCATGATAGGTTGGGACATGTTAATTATGATATAATGTGTAAATTAATAAACATGGACCTTATACCTAGATTTATAATTGATAACCAACAAAAATGTAAATCATGTGTTGAAGCGATAATAACTAGAACATAATTTCATTCCATAGAACGAAGTTCTGAACCATTGAAACTTGTTCACACTGATGTATGTGATATGAATATTGTGCAATCAATAGGTAGTTAAAAGTACTTTGTCACTTTTATCGATGATATCACAAGATTCTGTTATGTGTATTTGCTAAAGAGCAAAGATGAAGCTATTGAGAGCTTTATACACTATAAAAATGAAGTTGAAATCAACTTGGCAAGAAAATCAAAAGAATCAGGAGTGATAAGGGAGGTGAATATGTGTCATAATTTGGTGAATATTATTCCAATCATGAAATTATTCACAAAACTACTACTCCTTAATCGCCTCAACAAAATGGGATTGCAGAACGCAAGAATCGAACATTGAAGGAAATGATGAACGTCATGTTGACAAGCTCTGGTTACCCCAGAACTTGTGGGGGAAGCTTTGCTTTCCGCCAACTACGTTCTGAACAAGTTACCTTATAAAAGATTGGACAAGACACCATATGAATTGTGGAAATGTTACACATCTTCCTACAAACACCTAAAAGTGTAGGGGTGTCTCACCAAAGTGATGGTTCCTAAACCTAAGAATGTTAGAATATGACCAAAAACAGTTGGCTATATATTCATTTGATATGCTCATAACAGTAGCGTGTATCAATTCTTAGTTCATAAATCTGAGATTCCGGACATCAATCCAAACATGATAATTGAGTCTAGGAATGCGACATTTTTTGAAGAGATATTTAATTGTAAAGAAAAATAAAGAACAAGGTCTCTTAAAAGAATCATTGACAATGTTACAAGTATTGATCAAGTTAACCAAGAATCAGATAAACATGAAAATGTTGAGGAAAATGAACCTAGATGTAGCAAGAGAGCAAGAACGTCTAAGTCATTTGGACCTGATTTTCTAACATATCTGTTAGAAAATGATACTGTCACCGGTTTGTCAAGTAAATCTGATAGTCATTTACTAGGAAGAGTTTAAGACGAATGGTATATATTCTGATGCAGTTTTATTTCAAAAAAACTCCATTAAGTGTCCACATTAATATTTAGAAAATTATTAAGGATTGTAGGAAATTCTCTACATATTAAGTGTATTTATAGGGTGTCTCATCAAAAGACATATCCCTTAATATATGACTTTTAAGAAAGGTACAAATTGAAGGGATATGTCCCTTAGAGTGAAACGATATAACCAATTAAAGTAAAAAAAAAGGTATATTATAGGGTTATAACCTTTTAAATGATTGCATCATTAAATTAATGGTATATTTTTAAAGGTAACTTCTCATGTCTATAAATATACTCCTTTGGGTTCTCATTCGACCATTCAATTCTTTCATTTTTCCTTAAGCATATTAGAAAGTCTAAGGTTTACATAATAGAGAAAGTTTCCACCATTTTTTCCTAGTTCGTGTTCTTGATTTAAGGAGTGCCCCTAAATAAAGAAGTCAACAAGAATCTTGGGAGAACGTTAGCCACAAAATCCGTAGTGCACCTAGGCGGGACAAATAAATTATTAAGAATAGAGACAAACTCGACTTGGTGTAATTTTTCTTTTCATCTTACATATTATAAGGAATCTATAGATTTGTCTAATTCCCTTGATTTATGTAGTGCATACATGATAATTAGTTAAGTGAATACCAAACACATCCCGCCAAAAATTTCTTGGTTCGTTTGGGATTTCATATACCAATCAACCAAGATGACGTATTCTGATTATTTGTTTTTGTTTTCTGGTTCAGCAACCAAAAAATTGGAAGAAGAAGAAGCACGTTCGTATTGTTTCTCTTTAAATAAGAAAGAGGGGAGAAGTTTTCTTATAAACTGCTTTGAATTAGAGATTGTAATAGGAACGTTTTATCTCGATCGGATTTCATCTTGTTCCGTCATAATTATAATTCGGGATAAAAAATCATCTCGAATTTCGGACCCAAGATACAAGATTTCGAATTTATTGGGATTATTGACTTTATAGGTTACAATTCGGATTCAGGATGAACTCGATCGGAATACTGGATGAACTCAATTAAAATTCGAGATTTTCTAATAACCTACTTTCCAACAGTAGTAGATGAAGTCAATGTCTACTTGAGACAGCGGTAAGGTTAAGCATCAAAATCTAAAAGGTAGGATTAGACCATCATCTTAAGAGTAAAGATGCATTTTATTATTGAAAGGATATTTAATTGATTGCTTCAGTATCACAGAAGCAAACCAAAGTCACCTTGATTTAGACAAGGTTTTGCTAGGTACTTTAACATTGCCATCAAGACTCGTCTAGGATCAATGCTTCCCTCTAGATGTCTCTTGGAACAATGTTAATTAGCATGCTTAATTAGGTAATTTCATCTAATTAAACCATTAGAAAATCAATTGTTTATGCCATGAACATGAATAATACAGTTCTTACACCACAGCTGTAATAAAAAATAAAGGTCGTATCTAGTGCATAAGGCTCCTATTATAAGTAAGGTTTGGAAAAGTTTATGGCCCTATTTTTCACAGAGAATTTCAGGATTCGAATCTATGACTAAACAATAGCAATCAACACTTGACGACCTTTAGATGAATCGAAGACCTTCAATATAATTAGAAAGTCATGAGTTATTGAAACCGCCTGAATTATTGAAGGGCTGGAAGGTACATTCTTAAGAACAAGAATTGAACTCATAGCTAGAATCGCATCTTTCATATTTTGCAAAAGAACATTTCTTACATAAACACCAACCCTCATTTTCATTCAAACATTGATTACATAGCCTTAAAACAACAATATGACACATTAGGTTTTTGAGTGGAGATATTACCTTTCCCCTCAAAGCAGGCTTAGTTGAGATTTCAGAACTTGAATGCAAAGCCAATACACTAGGCTTATTCTTCTGAAGTAGGACTTTCACTTCTTGGCATTAATAAGCTCCCAGTAACTTATCAGGAGAGAATTAAATCTTTACAAGGGAAGGATTGCATTCAGATTCCTGTTGACAAAAAACCTGCCATTGCATGAGAATGACCTTTTCATATACACAGGGCCTTTCTGAAGACATTGTTCAATTGAAGAATCCCCATTTAAATCTTGCTTTATAACAATAGCAGAATGAGAATGAGAATGAGATATGTCAGCATCTTTTGTTTGGTCATATGAAAATTCTCCAGACTCAACAAGGCTTGTTGTATCAGCCAATGAAGAATCCAATGAAACAGACCTCCTCATTGATTGTACTTGTAAAAATTTCTGAATATCATCTCTTGAATTCACATGATCCTTATCAATTTCCTCTGTCCCTGCCCTGTTTTCACAATTCTCGCGATTCTGACCCAAATCGCGATCAAATCCTGAATGCTCAATCTGATTATCCATAGCCAAAGAAGACAAGTTATCCGAATTCTGGTTCACTGTAGCAGCCAAAGGAGCAGCAGTAACAGTCTCATGTGCTATATGTGCACGACACATAGGACAATTAATATGTGACCTTAACCAAGTATCAATACAAGAAATATGAAAAGCATGGTTACATTTAGGCAATAGCCTAACAGTTTCATCTTCTTGAAACTCATTCAAGCAAACAGAACACTCAGTTCCTTCAATCAACCCCTCAGCTTTCTTGTATTTACAAACTGTAATTGAATTGATAAAAGATTGTTGCAAACCAACCGTGTGGATCAACCAAATGGGGTGATCAATTCTATTTTCATCAAGAAACTCTTCATGATCTTCATCATCAGATTGAGCTTGTTGGTTTGAATTATTGCTCCCTGAATTGCATACACCACCATTCTTGTATATAATAACATAATAAGCAAGACAAAGGAAGAAGCTGATGATTAATGAAATAAAGATGATCACATAAGGAGATATAGAGTGATGATTTTGATGAGGAAGAGGTGGTGGTGGGGGTGAATAGAAATTAATGTCTGGTAAAGGGATGCAATTGTAATTAAAAGCACAATTTGGGTCACAGTAATATGAGCAAGCGGTGGTTTCATTTGTGGTATCTGAATCTTGGAAGAGTTTCCTATTTTTCATTGCTTGGTTGGGGGAGAAAGTGCAAGAAACTGAGAAGGAAAAACAAAATGAAGGAAGATAGAAAATTGAGAGAAATGAGTTTGGATGAATTTGCAAGAGAAGAAATGAAGTGGGAGCGTAGCGTGTCACTTTCAAAGGTTTAATGGATTGTCTGAAGACTCGTGTTTGATATGTTTGGCACTAAGTCTAGAAGTTCCATTTCTGTGTGCTTAATGGCACCATCTAATTAATTTAGGAGAAATGATATTCACCCCAACTTATTTACACAGAGCTGTCCAGAACGATATATATTGTGCGTTTTGTTTTAAAAAGTTAAAGTCAAGATTTATTAATACCAGTTGCCAAACACTCAACAATCAACTTGCCCCAATTTTCTCAGTTTCTCCTAAACCAATTTTTTCGTTTCTCCTAAACCAATTTCGGTACTTGCCCTAATTTTCTTCAGCTCTTCAGTGCGTCGCCTTCATCTCTGCAGTTCGTCAGACTGCAACGCTGGATGGCCGTGGACTGAATGGCAATGGACTTGTTCCTTGGCGACGGACTGCAACGCTGGATGGCCGTGGACTGGATGGCAGTGGACTTGTTCGCCGGCGACAGACTGCAACGTGGATGGCCGTGGACTTGTTCACTGCTTGCTTGCTTGCCGACGAACTGAAGAGATGAAGCCGACGAACTGCAGAGATGAAGGCGATGTAGGGGTTGGTGCTCAGAGCGCCAATTCCCGGTTGTATTTTTGTTAAATACTTCTGTAAAACGTTATTATCAGTAATAATATATGCAGTTTCTATAATATAATCTAATCTTTTATATGGTAAAGACGTAATGACCTTAGAATGATTAGTCATGGTACAGTTGCAAAAGCGTCGCAACGGACATTGAGTAGTATCATGACGTTGTCATTCTCAGACTGTTCCTGGTCAAGGTTTACACTACTTGGTCAGTATAGTAAACCCGTTGAGACCGGTACATGTCGTATACTGGAATATATGATTCCAATGGTTTCTCAATGAACCATAAGTCTTGGAGACTAGTATAGACGTGTAGGTGTTTATAGTGGATAAACACTGAACGACTCACCGAAGATTCTTAATGGATGGTACACCAGCGTCAATAAGAATCTTCTTGGGTTGAGTAGCACTTGTGATTCTTAGACTTGAGATGCCATTGTGGGCACATGAGACATCTTCTACACTTAGACGGCAGTCACGTCACACCGATCTATTTAGATTAGACCTCCGCCTGTTCGTTGGGTGTAGATAGATCATCAGGGTGTCCTATGTGTATCAAGATAGGATCCGTCAGTTCTGTGTACCAGAGCATAGGTAGTCCATATGATTAGCAATCAGATAAAACAATGGGCCCGTGGTAAGTTTAGAAGCTAGTTCTAAACATTCTTTTTGAGATTGCTAATAGAATAGTCGACTGGATAATCCCGATAGAGATTTGACGTTTACATCTATATCTCTGGGATTTATCCGGATACCTGTGACGGAGGAATTATACATTTGCGATGACCTCGACCTGTATGGTTCAGCGAGATTATCCGTGATCGTCATAATCTACGAGTGGATAGATTATAGACACGAAATTTGATTTCGTGACGGATATACCTGAACCTAGAGAGTCTCAATATGAAACATACTCGTTGAGCACTAGAGCAACATAAATAAATAATATTGATTATTTATAAAGTTGTTTAATAGTTAAACGCAAGATACATGCTAAAGAGACTAGATAGTCATTTCCTTAATTATTGTGTATTTACATTTAATACTTGATTAATTTAAATACACATTAATTAATATTCAAAATGAGTTATTTGACTTATTTCCTAAATGAATATATGTTTTTAATATTTAATGTAAATATTGTACATATATTTAATATATTTGTATTTGATTAATTAATTAATTATTTAATTGTTAAATGATTAAATTAATTAAAATATAAATATCTTATGTTAGGATATTTAAAGTTAATGATGTTAGTTGCATTTGTTGACCAAAATAAATATCTAATAAAGTTGTTTTTAAGATATTTGTCAAAGTTGACCAAATGAACTTGAAATGAAATTGAAATTAATTTTACTTGTTTTGTATTTGGTATTTTCGGCCAAGGCATTAATTGAACAAGTATAAATTGATTTTCATTTCATTTAACACTTAACCTAATACACATTTCACAAAAGAAAAACTCCATTGAAGAAAGCTTAAAGAACTTTGAGAAAGAAAGAAAATCCAAGAAAGCTTGATTTTAGTAAGTTTTCTCCAACTTACTATTAGTAGGGAAATTGTTCCTTAGGATCTAGGCTTTCATATTTGATATCCTTAGGTTATTTCTTTCTTTGTTTTGTGTTTTTGTTGATGGAAAACTTTGGTGAAATTGTAAAGCATGTATGATGAAGAAAGGATGTAATTATTGTAGTTATATGTAATCTTTTAAGGTTTATGAAACCATGTTGCTATTCTAGAGTTGTTGACCCACTCTTAAATACCTAGATTTGATCTTGAGTTGTTTCATTGTGTTGAGACTTGAATTGGATGAAAGATTGATGATTGAAACATTTGATTTAATGTAATTAGCCTAATTTGTCCAATTTGTGGAAATTGAAAAATTAGGGTTTCTAACTAATTCCAAATTTGGGGGTTTTCATATATGTTGAGCATTTGGGTGTGTATATGATGCATGCAAAGTTTCATGTTGATTGGATTTCATTTGGATGAGTTTTGAAGCATGAAATGACCAAATGGTTAACTTGGGCACCAAATGGTGCATTCGGCCAAGATAAGGAAATTTGGGATTTGGTGCTTTGGTGTTTTGATGTTTTGAACATCATAAGTTCATCTTAGAAATGATTTAGAATCATTCAAAATTGATTGGATCAATTTCGGACTAAAACGGACAAAAATACAAAGCAAGGGTATTTCGGTAAATTCACTTAAATTGTTTCATTGAATTTATTTTCATAATTTGATTATTGGAATATTAAATAAATATGTTTATTTAATTAATCCAAGAAAAAGTTTTGAAATCTGAAAATCGGATTTTCACCGCTTCCGCTGCGTTACCGGATTCACCCCTAAATAACCCCTTCAAAATGGTATCAGAGCGAGTCTGATTCTAGGCCACTTAAAATGCTTAACCTACATTGAATCAATGTTTAATCATGTTTTCTTGATTTATGCATGCTTATTAGGAACTAATTTGATTAGATTTAGGGTGTATGACACTTAGCGGAAAATCCCTAATAATAAGGTTTTAATGTAATTTGTATTTGATGCATGTTATATGGTCCGTCTTGTCAATACGGTTTATGAATACTTCTTTGTGACTACATCCGAGACCGTGCCTCTGCTGTGAGGGTGTAGCCGATAAAGATTTATTTATACCGGATGTATATTAGATACTAGATAAATTCAAGCGAAAGCGGAATTCTGAACGTGCCCTAGCTGTCAGGATTACGTAAGTAACTTGAGTTTATCATTGGTGAGTTTAACCTTGGTACGTCTCCTTGTGGGCCTGCCTTCGCAGCGACAACGAGAAACGGCCAGGACCGGGTACTTAGGAGTCATTAGTGAATGATTGACAAATGAGTTGTCTACCTGATGAATATACGTAGGCGAGACCGTGCCTCTGCTGTGAGCTGAAATATATTCACGGGATCCACTTTTCACTATTTATATTTAATTTAATTATTAAATATTTGTATTCTGTTTTGGGATTACAGTATTGCATGATTTAGTGGGAGGGGCATATTAGATTAAAAATCCATGATCTAGTTTATGCTTTTGATATTATATGAAACTGCTTAATTCTGCTAACCGTTTTTCGTGATCTATATGATAGATTTGCGATGGCGGGTCAATCCACAAACCAGTTTGCACGTGTTAGATGCGAACAAACTGAAAGGCGCTGAGAACTTTGCAGACTGGGAATTGGATTTGAGGATTGTCCTCGATTCCGAAAAGTGGGTTATGTTCTTGAGGGTCATTTACCCCTTGCAGTGGGTGAGGATGCTTCGGAGGAGGAACGCCAAGTTTTTGAAGCTTGGAAGAAGAATGATGATTTAAGGGTTAAATCATACATTCTTAGTTCGCTCTCTCCGAAACTCAAGCAACAATACTATGGAACATCAAATTCCTATAGTATGATAACGCGATTAAGACAATCGTTCGAGAACCAGGAACATGTTATTGTTCACAAGGTCGCCATGGAACTGTTCCATGCGCGTCTGGATGAGGGGCAAAGTGTTAGCCCACATGTTCTTCAAATGATCGATTGATCGATCAATTGAGGCAACATAATCTCATCCTGAATGACATTCTCGGTAGGAGTGTCATTCTTGGTTCTCTGCCAGCTTCATTCCGCCAGTTTGTGATGTACTTCAACATGCACGGGACAGTCTGCACCTACCAGGAGCTACATAGGATGTTGCTCACGGCAGAAGAGGATCTGAAGAAGGGAGTACCGACTCGCCCACCTAGATCTACTTCTCTGTCTGCTTCTTCCCAAGGAATGTCCAAGGGAAAGAAGAAGAAAGGAAGAAGAAGAAGAAGAAGGCCTTCGGTCCTCCACAGCAGCAGGTGAAGATAGCTAAGCCCAAAAGGGCTTCTGAAGACAAATGCCACCACTGCGGCAAGGTCGGGCACTGGAAGAGAAACTGTCCAGATTACATTGCTCAGATCAGGAGAGACAGAGCATCTACATCAGGTACTTTTATTTTCCAGTTATTGATTTATCTTTGGCTTGTGAAGCCGTTACATCCAGCTGGATTTTAGATTCTGCTTGTCCCATTCACATTTGCAATTCGTTGCAGGTGCTGAAGGAAAGTAGGAGGCTGAAGCCAGGGGAGATGCAGTTGCGGTTCGGGAGTGGAGACTCTTTGGATGCAGTTGCAGTGGGAGTATGCGAGATCTCATTGCCGAATGGGACACTTTTGCTTAATGACTGTCATTTTGTACTAGGATGTGTCGCTAATATTCTATCACTTTTTGTACTTGATACAGAAGGCTTTTGTATGAATATTAAGAATAGTTCTTTGTATTTATATGATAGAAATAATATTCAGATCCTTAGTTGTCCAAATCAGCATGGTCATTATACATTGCAAACTTCTAAAGATATATTAAATACTGGAGTTAATAAACGTAGATTACCTGAAATTAATAATACTGAACTTTGGCATATGAGACTTGGTCACATTGGCGTTAAACGCCTTACCCAGTTGGTTAGGAATGGTTTGATACCAGATCTTACCATTGAATCCTATCCAACTTGTGAATCCTGTATTCAGGGTAAAATGACCAAGGCCCCATTTTCTGGTGTTGGACACCGTGCCATTAACTTACTGGAACTCGTACATTCTGATGTATGTGGTCCACTAAGTCAAACTGCTCACAGTGGTTATTCATACTTCGTTACCTTTACCGATGATTTGTCACGGTACGGTTATGTCTATTTGATGCGACATAAATCGGAAACCTTTGAAAAGTTCAAAGAGTTCCGAAATGAAGTAGAAAAACACTGGGAAATATATTAAATGCCTTCGATCAGATCGAGGCGGCGAATATATGAGTGGTGAGTTCATGGATTATATGAAGGAGAATGGGATTCTCGCTCAATATACTCCCCAGGTACACCACAGCACAATGGTGTATCTGAAAGGAGAAATCGGACTTTATTGGATATGGTCCGATCGATGTTGAGTTTCACAGATTTGCCCTATTACTTATGGGGTTACTGTCTCTTAACAGCCGCACATCTTTTGAATAAGATTCCTTCAAAGGCTGTTCCTACGACACCGTATGAGATATGGTTCGGTAGGAGACCGAATCTTAATTATATTAAGGTTTGAGGTTGTCCTGCCTATGTCAGGGTGACTCAGCAAAGTAAGCTTTCGCCTCGAGGGCAAAAGTTTAGGTTTGTTGGATATCCCTCAAATACGATGGGATATCTGTTCTATGATACCGAGCATTGAAATGTCTTCGTAGCTCGCTTCGCAAAATTTCTAGAAGTAGAATTTTTGTCAGAAGGTAGTGATCATAGAAGGGTTGAACTTGATGAAGTCCAACCTGAAAACAACGAACCAACGGAGGAACCTGAAGTTCAAGTAGATGAAGGACCTTCAACACACACACTCCGTAGGTCGGAAAGGGTATCTAGACCTCCTGAACGCTTGTATTTGATACAAGAAAAGAGTCTGGATGTTCTCTTAGTTGAAGAGACTGATCCTTTCACCTATAGAGAATCGATGTTGGACATCGACTCCGTGAAATGGCAAAGTGCCATGAAATCCGAGATAGACTCAATGCATGAAAATCAAGTTTGGGACTTGATTCCGCTTCCCGAAGGAATTGTTCCTATCGGTTGTAAATGGGTTTACAAGAGGAAGCGCGGGCCTGACGGTAAGGTTGAAACCTACAAGGCCCGACTGGTAGCAAAAGGTTACACGCAGCGACCTGGCGTCGACTACGATGAAACTTTTTCGCCGGTAGCAATGCTTAAGTCTATCCGGATTTTGCTTTCTATAGCTGCGTATCATGACTACGAGATTTGGCAAATGGATGTCAAAACGGCTTTTCTAAATGGATTTCTTGATGAAGAAATCTATATGGAACAGCCGGAAGGTTTCACATCCAGCGAAACCTCGGGTATGGTATGTAAGCTTAAGAAGTCCATTTATGGACTTAAACAAGCTTCACGAAGTTGGAATCTTCGATTCGATGAGATTATCAGATCGTCTGGTTTTCTCAAGAATTCGGAAGAATCCTGTGTGTATCAGAAGGCCAGTGGGAGCATGGTCGTATTTTTAGTCCTATATGTTGATGACATCCTAATCATTGGGAATGATTTGGTTATGTTACAAAGCGTTTAAGCATATCTCTGTAAGAATTTCTCCATGAAGGACCTGGGAGAAGCTTCCTATGTTTTAGGGATAAAACTCTATCGAGATAGACAAATGAGGCTGATTGGGTTATCCCAATCAACGTACGTAGATAAGATCTTGGAACGGTATAGCTTTGGTAACTGTAAGACAGCAAAAATACCGTTCAGACATGGGATTCATCTTTCTAAGAAGATGTGTCCACAAACAGAAGATGAGAAGGTTAGAATGTCTAACCAACCTTATGCTTCGTGTTTGGGTAGCATAATGTATGCCATGTTATGTACGAGGCCTGATATCAGTTTCGATGTTAGCGTAACTAGTCGATATCAGTCCAATCCAGGTAATGACCATTGGATGGCCATTAAACATATCCTAAAGTATCTTAAGGTACTAAGGATAAGTTGATAATATATGGAGGAAACGAACTGCAGGTTAACGGGTATACAGACTCCGATTTTCAATCGGATCCCGATGATAGAAAGTCTACATCTGGATTTGTCTTTACCCTTAACGGAGGTGCAGTTTGTTGGAATAGTTCCAAACAGGGATCTACAGCTGATTCCACCACTGAGGCGGAATATATTGCAGCTTCTGAAGCCGCAAAAGAGGCTGTGTGGATAAAGAACTTTATCACAGAATTGGGAGTTGTCCCAAGTATCGAGAATGTGATTCCGTTATACTGTGATAATACTGGAGCCATTGCGCAAGCAAAGGAACCGAGGGCGCATCAGAAGTCGAAGCATGTGGAACGCAAGTACCACATCATTCGAGAGATCGTGTCGCGAGGGGATATTGTCGTGTGCAAGGTACCGAGTGAAGACAACGTAGCAGACCCGCTGACGAAGCCATACCTCCGAAGTTATTTGATAAACACGTGGAGTCGATGGGTATTAGATACAATCGATATTGGCACTAGAGCAAGTGGGAGATTTTGTAGGGGTTGGTGCTCAGAGCGCAATTCCCGGTTGTGGTATTTTTGTTAAATACTTCTGTAAAACGTTATTATCAGTAATAATATATGCAGTTTCTATAATATAATCTAATCTTTTATATGGTAAAGACGTAATGACCTTAGAATGATTAGTCATGGTACAGTTGCAAAAGCGTCGCAACGGACATTGAGTAGTATCATGACGTTGTCATTCTCAGACTGTTCCTGGTCAAGGTTTACACTACTACTGGTCAGTATAGTAAACCCGTTGAGACCGGTACATGTCGTATACTGGAATATATGATTCCAATGGTTTCTCAATGAACCATAAGTCTTTGAGACTAGTATAGACGTGTAGGTGTTTATAGTGGATAAACATTGAACGACTCACCGAAGATTCTTAATGGATGGTACACCAGCGTCAATAAGAATCTTCTTGGGTTGAGTAGCACTTGTGATTCTTAGACTTGAGATGCCATTGTGGGCACATGAGACATCTTCTACACTTAGACGGCAGTCACGTCACCGATCTATTTAGATCAGACCTCCGCCTGTTCGTTGGGTGTAGATAGATCCTCAGGGTGTCCTATGTGTATCAAGATAGGATCCGTCAGTTCTGTGTACCAGAGCATATGTAGTCCATATGATTAGCAATCAGATAAAACCATGGGCCCGTGGTAAGTTTAGAAGCTAGTTCTAAACATTCTTTTTGAGATTGCTAATAGAATAGTCGACTGGATAATCCCGATAGAGATTTAACGTTTACATCTATATCTCTGGGATTTATCCGGATACCTGTGACGGAGGAATTATACATTTGCGATGACCTCGACCTGTATGGTTCAGCGAGATTATCCGTGATCGTCATAATCTACGGGTGGATAGATTATGGACACAAAATTTGATTTCGTGACGGATATACCTGAACCTAGAGAGTCTCAATAATGAAACATACTCGTTGAGCACTAGAGCAACATAAATAAATAATATTGATTATTTATAAAGTTGTTTAATAGTTAAACGCAAGATACATGCTAAAGAGACTAGATAGTTCATTTCCTTAATTATTGTGTATTTACATTTAATACTTGATTAATTTAAATACACATTAATTAATAGTCAAAATGAGTTATTTGACTTATTTCCTAAATGAATATATGTTTTTAATATTTAATGTAAATATTGTACATATATTTAATATATTTGTATTTGATTAATTAATTAATTATTTAATTGTTAAATGATTAAATTAATTAAAATATAAATATCTTATGTTAGGATATTTAAAGTTAATGATGTTAGTTGCATTTGTTGACCAAAATAAATATCTAATAAAGTTGTTTTTAAGATATTTGTCAAAGTTGACCAAATGAACTTGAAATGAAATTGAAATTAATTTTACTTGTTTTGTATTTGGTATTTTCGGCCAAGGCATTAATTGAACAAGTATAAATTGATTTTCATTTCATTTAACACTTAACCTAATACACATTTCACAAAATAAACTCCATTGAAGAAAGCTTAAAGAACTTTGAGAAAGAAAGAAAAATCCAAGAAAGCTTGATTTTAGTAAGTTTTCTCCAACTTACTATTAGTAGGGAAATTGTTCCTTAGGATCTAGGCTTTCATATTTGATATCCTTAGGTTATTTCTTTCTTTGTTCTTTGTGTTTTTGTTGATGGATAACTTTGGTGAAATTGTAAAGCATGTATGATGAAGAAAGGATGTAACTATTGTAGTTATATGTAATCTTTTAAGGTTTATGAAACCATGTTGCTATTCTAGAGTTGTTGACCCACTCTTAAATAACCTAGATTTGATCTTGAGTTGTTTCATTGTGTTGAGACTTGAATTGGATGAAAGATTGATGATTGAAACATTTGATTTAATGTAATTAGCCTAATTTGTCCAATTTGTGGAAATTGAAAAATTAGGGTTTCTAACTAATTCCAAATTTGGGGGTTTTCATATATGTTGAGCATTTGGGTGTGTATATGATGCATGCAAAGTTTCATGTTGATTGGATTTCATTTGGATGAGTTTTGAAGCATGAAATGACCAAATGGTTAACTTGGGCACCAAATGGTGCATTCGGCCAAGATAAGGAAATTTGGGATTTTGGTTGCTTTGGTGTTTTGATGTTTTGAACATCATAAGTTCATCTTAGAAATGATTTAGAATCATTCAAAATTGATTGGATCAATTTCGGACTAAAACGGACAAAAATACAAAGCAAGGGTATTTCGGTAAATTCACTTAAAATTGTTTCATTGAATTTATTTTCATAATTTGATTATTGGAATATTAAATAAATATGTTTATTTAATTAATCCAAGAAAAAGTTTTGAAATCTGAAAATCGGATTTTCACCGCTTCCGCTGCGTTACCGAATTCACCCCTAAATAACCCCTTCAGGCGACGCACTGAAGAGCTGAAGAAAATTAGGGCAAGTACTGAAATTGGTTTAGGAGAAACGAAGAAAATTGGTTTATGAGAAACTGAGAAAATTGGGGCAAGTTGATTGTAGAGTGTTTGGCAACTGGAATTAACAAATCTTGGTTTTAATTTTTTTAAGCAAAACACAGCAATGTATGTCGTTCTGGACAGCTGTGTGTAAATAAGTTGGGGTGAATATCATTTCTCTTAATTTAGATTTAGTGTTGGATGCTTTTTGTACTCAATTTTTTATAATTTTTTTATCACACGTGGATATGTAATAATGGATGGTTGAAATTCAAGTATTTATAAAGTCTTTTATAGTAACTAGTAATTATAATTTATTATTAAAAAAAAAAACTCAGCATTAAATCTAGATCCAAAAATTATCATCGTACTATTGATAGAAATTCCATTCTTGATGGAAATTTATATAAAGTTTGTATACTAAGTATGAGGACGCACAAAAAAAAAAGACTGAATCCAAATCGAACAGAAATGATAATTTTTTTTTTTTTGAAAATAATTTTTCGATCTCTTAATTGGAAAAACCGAATCGAATTGAACTATACTAATTGAATAATTATATTTTGTTGAATTTTTTAAGTATAATTATATATATATATATATTTTAATGAACTATACAATGAGCGTAGCAAGTCCAAAAATCCCAACTAGATTGGTATCTTTGACTTGTCTAATCATATGTTAGACAACTCATTGGGAACGATTTATTAAAGAAATAAATAAAATCGAGTACAACCATAGATAAATAAAGTGAAATCTTATCTAAGAAATTAAAAATATTAATCTCGTTAAAACCTGATTTCAAAAATAACATAATCTAATTATGTTTGTTATTTTATATTTTATGTTTGTTGTATTATTAATTTGTTTGATATTTAGTGACGTTTAACTTCATGAAATGTTTGTGAATTTTTTTTATATTGGTAATGATTTTTTTTTTTTATGAAAATGATGATACGTGAAAAGCTTATATAACCGTGATTACTATGTTAATTATAGAATAATAAAGTCGAATTTCAGTTAATATATAATAATCATTGATTAGTGATATATAGTTTGAGATATGAATTTTGTATCTCCCTCGCATTATAGAAATGCTTAATTATTTTATAGCTATTTATGTTCGAATTAAGAACCATATTAAATGTAGAGAAAATTTAGATCATTATATAAAGACAACGTGGTAAGTCAAAATCTTACTATCATTACAAAATACGGGTGGTAAAAGGAAAAATAAAAATAATGGATATACAACATGTAATGATTTAAAAAATGTGTTCGAAACTGGGGCTGTTCGTAATGTTTTCAAAATTTAATTGTTATTTTTTAAATCCAGAAAATACAAACTTCATTTATGAAATATATTTTAAAATGGTAAAATTCAATCTCAAGTGGAAAACTACTTCTTTGTTTTTCTTATTTTGCTATGATAAGTCTTTTTCTTTAACCCCTCACCTCAATTTTTTTTCTTCTTTCAAATGGAACTTCATTTTCGTTAGGTAAATTATCAAATTTTCACTAAGGTATAGTTAAACTTAAATAATTATGAAATATTTAATTTTCCACCCGAAAAATATTCACTTTTCCATTTAAACGTTAAGGGTATTTTGGTCATAATGGTGAAAAGTGAACATTATTTGAACTTTCGATAGAAAATTGAGTACTCTTTAAACTTTTAGTGGAAAATAGAACACTTTAAAATATGTTGATAAATTTCAAGTGAAGAATTTGTGAATTTTCAAGTGTTTGTAATGGGTTTATATATATATATATATATTTCTTTTTGAAAATTGATCTTCATCGATCATTTTGAGATGAAGATTAATGTCTCAAACTGCTATATGTAGATATGATAATTATATTCGAAAAGATTCAAATAATCCGGATCCACATTAATAAAAATATAAATTGGGATTTAGATTTTTAAGATTTGCACGGATCCATATCTAGATTCACTTGACCAAAAACATATAGCTCTGGATGACAAAATGCAGATCTGAATACTCATGGATTCATATATGGATTAACATTACATTTTGTGGATCATGATGTAGATATTATATGTGTGGATTTTCGGATATATAGATATGTAAAAAAATAGATTTTTTTTTTGAAAAAAAAATTAAGTTATTTAATTTTAAACATCCAAAAAAAAAAATAAAGGGAAAATATCATTTTTTTTCCATCTGGTAAATAGCGTAAATACCATTTGCTACTAAAATTATTTCATTCCATTGTTGAAATTTTAAATATATTCACTTTTCCACTTTTACGAGGTAGAAAATGAATAAGTTTCCCTAAATTAAATGAATAATTTGTACACTTTTCCACTTATCGGGTGGAAAAGTGAACAATTTTCAAACTGTATGTAGAAAAGAGAACGAATTCAAAGTTTTCGTGATAAATGATACTTACGTTATTTATTAAGTGAAAAATGATAATTTTCCTAAAATAAAATAACATCCATAGTAAAATAATATCAATTTAACATCTAAAATAACATCTAAAATTCACAATACATCCAAAATAATATAAATCTGAATCTAAAAATATAATGAAATTTTAAAATAAAAAATTAATTTTTTTTAGTTTCCATATTAGGACGTTATTTTTATTTTAATTAATACAGATCTGAATCTTTCCGGATATAACTATCATCTTTATATATAACTGTAGGAGACATTAATTTTTATCCCAAAATTACCGATGGAGACCAATTTATAATTTTTTTTGCAAAAATCCATTACAGACACTTGAAAATTCACAATTTATTCACTTGAAATTTATCAACACTTTTATAGTGTTTATTTTTCCATCCAAATTTTAAAAAGTGTTTAATTTTTTTATCCTAAGTTCAAAATATGTTAATTTTTCCATCTTAAGTTAAATGAATATTCATTTTCCACCTAGACGTTATGAAATGACCATAATATTCTTATGATATCAGTAAAAATCTAACACCAATAATATTTGGGTGGAAAAATGAATATTTTTTGAACTTTAATTGAAAAACTGAATATTTCAAAAAAAATTGAATTTGTTTATACTTTAGCAATTTTTGAATGGAAAATTGATCATCTCCCTTTTCGTTATAATATTTATGTTTTTACTATATATTAAATAAGTCATATATGTATTATTTTTTTAAAGGAAAAGCATTTTCAAGTAAAGAAAATTCCAAATACATATTAAAAATAAAAATAATCAAACTAATTAAATTATGAAAATTATTAACTATTATATAATGTCTAGTTAATAAAAATTATTCCAACAATAAATCTTCAAAATATTTCTACCGAACATGTTTTATTTTTAAAATTTTCAAGATTATTATTTTGAAAATGATATCGAAAACATGCTTAAATTTTAAAAATAAATTTAAATTCAATATTTTATTCTCATTATAGTTCATAAAAACTTCAATCGAAAAATAATACCGAAAGTCCTAATTTACAATAAAATATTGGAATAAAGTATTTGTTCAAGTTATCCTCTAGTACATTGTGTTAGGGATTAAAATAATCATATAAAATCTAAATCATGTACATTGATTAATATAAAATCTACATTTAACTATCTTAAACGCAAAAAGTCAGTGAAAATACAAATAGGAGGCTTTAACTTGGGTTCACAATGGGCATTGAATTTGAAACGATATCATTGAATTTGAAACAGTTTATTATATAATTGAAATTTTTATCAAAAATTTTGAAATTTGTCCTCAAGTGGCGTGACTTAGTGGTGTAGAGCTCATGATCTCACATTGAGGTCCTATGTTTGAATTCAGGAAATACATTTTTTGTAAGAGCTTTGGACAGACGGGGTTTTCACCTATTCCGTTTAAGTCCGGAAGGGGTGATTTGGCGACGGAATTTCCAATGATTCCAAAAAAAAAATAAATTAAAGTTTCAAACGCCAAACATCAAAAATAATAATCTCATTTACCTATAATTTGTACTGTAGATGGCCTATTTAACTTGCAAATTTTGGTACTTTGTCATAATCTTGATGACTATATCATACCTTCAAAAGTTGGTGGAATTACAATAACTTATATATTCTCTTATAACTTGCCGTGGAGTCACAGTCGGGGTAGCATTTATTTATCCAAGTAAATGAAGCAGACTTCATATCTACTTTAATTAACCAAACATTTTTATATTAAGTTTTTTGGAAAGTTTGGCGGTGGACCAAACTATGCAATTAATTACCTTCTTACATGATAATACGTATAATTAATTCATCTTAGATGTGAACTTGATCATTCTTTAAATTTTTGGAAATCAACATCGACGATGTTTTCATTCAGCTGCCCATTTCTGAAAATGAAAAGGACTCAAACTCTTTTATTATGTGTCGAAATTAATTGTTTCATCATTTTTATTAATTTTAAAATCCATGAAAATTTTCTACCGATAAAATCGTAAAAATATAGATTTTATCGTGTACGAAGACTCCTATCATTACATGATATAAGAAGAACAGATGTATGTAATTTTACCACTGCTGTAAATTAGAAAAGATTGAAGAAAAATAAAAAAATAAAAAAATAAATATGCCTTAAACAGTTGTCTAGAAAAATATTATCGAGTAAAAAAAAAGTAAATGGCATGTTTGACAAATAACTAAGGTGGCATCTTAGCCAAGAAGCCTAGTAATGTATGGTCCAATAACGATTGCCAGATTTTGACTTTTGCCCTTACTTCCGAATTTTCCTCGTCCTTACCCGCAAGTGGACACATTTTTGAATGTAACAAAAGAACAATTTGAATATGATGGTAATTTGGGTCAGGATTCATTTATTTTAGGGGATTTTTCAACACATAGGATGTTAGCCAAGTTTATTTCAATTGTTTTATGAATAAGAATATTTTGAGAGATATTTTAGAAATTTTTTATTTGAAAAGCATAATTTTATGATTTTTGGAGACATATGGAAAAACCCACATCAGTTGTAACTTGGTACATATACTGTAATTAACGGATTCAGAACGTGTGTACATATAGTTCAGGATTATGGATAACAGATGCCCCTAGAAGAACAAATGTATGTAACACGACCACAGAAACGTAAAATCACATGATAATATTATCTAAGATCATTGAACTTCGTAATAATACATTAGTGTCATTATATCATCTGACCTGAGATCACATGTTGACTTGTGCGATAGTACCCATGATTCGCTAATATATCATTATTCGATGTATATAGAAGGTTCTAACCTTCCTCATTTGTATGCAAATGAGTAACTGTCCCGGGATTAGTATCATGCAATACATGTGAATACAATGGCAGCAATGCATACGACTCTTCTGCAGAACCTCAGACTGCTTACTGTGGTTTTAAAGTGTCCATTTACAACAATCAGAGCTAAGTCTCTACGCAACTCAAGTTTAGAGGAGTAACATTTACCCACTCTCATTTCGCCCCTACCCGATGTTTATATGTTGGTGTTTGAAAGCATATCCGTCGAAAAAATGATAAGAATGAGACAACGAGATGCATCCGGTAGAATATTCAAATGAACTTCTCAAACTATTGTTGAAGGACCAGCTATATCACCTCCAGCAAACCCATATGTTGACCATGACCCACCAGTTAACCATGACCCTTGGACATTTTCATCATTTCTATTTGTTGTATAATTATCCCAGAGAGCTTTATCCAACCTATAAACTGGAACTGATTGGCTTACCATATTACAACACGATGAAGAACGACCTCCAGATTGTTGACCATCGTGTAGGCATTGCATTTTTTCATGTGAAACCCGATGATGAGTCTCAGTTGGAGGCACTACCTTTTTAGCTAAGGATATTGCGGGAAACGGAGGTCGGAAGGGGAAATTCAGAATAAGTACGTCACAAGTTCATCTCACAAGTTCACTGTCTTCGTTAGTGCTGCGTTCGTTACTTCGTTCGAACGTCAGGCAGATTGCGGACGTTCGTGTAGCGTTCGAATTGGCGTTCGAACGGCGTCGGTGTTTCTGGTTTTGCTGCTAGCCTCGCACCCCATCCCAATTAGCTCCCCAAAGCCCATAAAACACATCCCAATTTAATTAAATTAAACATTAAATATTAAATAAAATATCTAAACCATTTACCAATTAAATAAAACCAAAATATAATCATACCTAATGAAGATAAATCAAATATATTAGCTTCCTAACTAAACAAATCACATACTAAATTAAAAAGATGTCATGCCTAATTAAAATCAATCATAACAAATTAAAGATATTGACTTCCTATCTAGCCAAGATTTGCCCCCCTCAATCTTTGACTTTCATTGCTCAACACCAAATCAAATCCTCATTTTAATGCCAAAATCCCTTCCTTGTGAGACAAGGTGAAGCCCTAGCCTTTCTCTATATAAACAACACCTCTCCAAGGCATTCTTCTCCTCCTAGTTCACGCCCATCACAGAAATAAAAGAAGAGAAGAATTTCCAACCCCCTTTCCAAGCTCTCCATTCACGCCAATCACAAGAATAAGTAACAAAAAATATTTTTTTTCATCTCCTCCATTCCATAGCCGAACACATCACCCTCCTTAACCGCCTCCATAACCGAAAATAACAAGCCTTTATATCTTCCTAAATCCACCGAAACCAACCCTATACAGCAGCCCTCCATCACCGAAAATTACAACCAAAAACCGAACTGCAGTGAACATAAAACTGCACTGTTTTACACGCCCAAACATCAGTGATTTAACCCCTAAAACAGCAGTAAAACACATTTAAAACATTCCCTAAAAACCTTAAAGTAATAACATAAAAAACTACATTCATAATCCTTAAAATAATCACACAAGACTACACTAAAAACCCACACAAAAACTCGGAACAGTCCGTTGAAACTTCAAAACAGGTGACCTGAACAGTGAGCAGCAAAACAGAGGCCGAACAGTAGCAGAACGGAATCCAAACAGCAAGCAAAACAGCAAAGCAGTGAGCTAGGACGCTAAACCAGTGAACCGGAGAAGTTGAGGAGTTGTACCCTTCTGACGTCCGTGAAACGCAAGCCTGAAAGTTGGCAAAAAGGTTAGACCTGAGGGTATCTTTCGCACTCGTTTTTTTTGTATTATTTATTAAATATTGCTTGCATGATTGTCATGTTGAAATGCATGTTGTGGCCCTTGAGTAGATAAATGTGCATGAATTATGAGATGTTGTATGTTGTGGCTGTGGAATAAAATGAGAGATGTGTCAACTCTCGCGGTATATCGGATGGAAACCCGGACATAAATTTCATAGCCGATTCCGAATGGACGGTAATATGATCTGTACTCGGGACACAACTCCACGTACCGTTTGAGTAAACGGCACCCTCTTTTGTTTTGTGTTGCTTTGGTTTATTTATTTTTCGTCACTTGAATTCTGTATGTTGCTTATTTATGCATGATTCAATTGAGTGCATGGGCTTAGTAAGTGGAATGAAAGATCCCCTATGGGGAGGGCTTAAAGCCCTTTACCACGATGCTTTGCCACGCCGGTTGATGTATGTTCGGTTGAATGCAAGATACGTTCAATCGGGCATACTTAGTTTGATATGATTGTCTTTATGTTTTTATGCATGGTTCAATCAAGCGCATGGGCTTAGTAAGTGGAATGAAAGACCCCCTATGGGGAGGAGTTAAAGCCCTTTACCACGATGCTTTGCCGCGCCGGTTGATGTGTGTTTGGATGGATGTAAGATATGCCCAATCGGGCATACTTAGTTTGATATGATTGTCTTTATGTTTGTATGCATGATGCGATCGAGTGCATGGGCTTAGTAAGTGCGATGAGAGGTCCTCTAATTGAAGAGGTTAAAATTCTTTACCACGATGCTTCGCCGCGCCTTGCATTGTACTATTCGCCATTTATGTATTGCGTCCTATTTCATGCATCAGGTCTGTTCCCGTTCGAACGCGTTTACGAACGCAACTCGAACGCGCATGTATTTTACCTTATCATGCATCAGGTCTCATTTCTGTTCGAACGCGTTCACAAACGCCATACGAACGTGAGTATTCTGTTTCATTTCCGTTCGAACGCGTTCACAAACGCCATACGAACGTGAGCATTCTGTTTCATTTCCTTTCGAACGCGTTTACGAACGCTACTCGAACGAGAACCTTCTGTTTACCGTTCGAACGCGTCTACGAACGCTGCAAGAACGCCCACGGTAAACAGATCCTCTTGCATCACATTACGACATGTCCATCTTAGCACATAGTTCCCCATTTTTTACGTTATGTATTTGTATTACCTCTCTAGTTGTCTATTTCCGTTATGCGCTTAAATATCTTTTCTTAATATGCATGCTAGTAAGAACACTATTTGTTTGCGCTTCTGTGTCCACCAATGCGTTCATTAACTTGTATGCTTGCCGTATGATAATCCTTATGTAGGCAAATTGAGACATAGATTACATGCAAATAGGCTGTATGCGAATTCGAATATATGTTACATATAAATTTAGATGAACTTGTTGATGTATGTATGTGAATTTAGAAGCATGATATTCTTAGAAATAAGTGTTATTTAAGCCTGATTAAGTTATTACATAAATCCTGTCATTATAAGTGGCATGAGTAAGAGACCATTCCGAACCCAACAGTTTGAGGTCTTCCCTTGCGAGGGGTGAGTGCGGCCTTAAATCTCATTTTCCCGGTTCACACCGGGTGGCGACTCCATTATTCTCCGGTTTAGTCCCCGTGGCTATTCCGTACTCCCGACCGGGCCGCGAGCCCGGGACAGTATGCGTCGCCCAGTTTCTGTGTTCCCACACATCGCTAACAGTAATCTTCTCACAACTCAAAAATAGCTCGATCACACTGCCTTGTCGAATGACATTTGAGAGTAAATTTAAAAATTGTTCCCAACCATTTTGACTATCAATTTCAATAACTAAATGTCGCAGTGAATGTGACGAAATTAAACTTTTAATACTGATTTTGTACTTCATTTTACTTCTCTACATCCGCATATACAACATTTCCACTAACTGCTCATGAATTGTGTCCGCATCAACTAATTCTAAAAAATGGATCTTCCCATGTGTTCATCGTTGTCATTATCTAATTTCTCCCAAGACCCCTTATTGTAGAAAGTTAGAGGTGTTTTTTCCATTTTTTACTTAGGAGAATAAAATGTTAAGTTTTTTTAGTGAGAACAAATGAGGAATGTCTGATTCTATAAATAATTTTTCAAACTTCGGACATTTGAATAATACTTTGGAGATCCGAATAATACTTTGGATATCCGAAGTTTTGAATAAATTTTTTTAAAAAACTTTGGAAATCCGAAGTTTTGATTTCAGATCTTCGAATTTTACAGTAACTTCAGTGTGTATTTCGGAGAATTTATATTCTCGAAGTAAATTTTGGAGACTGTGACTGAAAATGCAAATGGCAAATGTTGTGGCTCATTTTGACGAATGTGTATTTTTTTTTTGTTAGTTTTGCTAATTTCCCATTTTTCATCCTAGTAAAAATTTTCGGATGTTCATATATTTTAAAGGACTTTAATTTAGTGTTGAATTGAGGTTTATATTGATTGAATTTTAACTATGTTGTGATTAAAGCACGTGTGACACAAATTATAAAAAAAATTAACACAAGTCGAGATCAGATCCAAATTCTATTTCAAAATACATGTTGAATGTGCGTAGGTGCTAAAGAGCTATATGCATGAGTGGGTTACTCATTCCAAAGCCCAAGTTAGTTTAAAATTTCCTCAAAATTTTGAAATTCATCTCACTCAAAATTTTGAAATGAACTGATATTTAAAGAGAGATAAATTTAAATTTAGCTTATTTTAATAATTATCTTAATTTCTAAACATTTTCATTCTAAGTTTTCTTATCTTTCACACTGTGAGTCATTCTTAAGTTTTAATTTTGACTCTGCACATGACTATACGCTTATAACTGTTTGACAACTCAATCTCATTAATTAGATATTATTCGATTTAACAGTTCAAAGGAAAACACAATTGAAGGAGTACAACACATAAGAGCATCCCTAAACTCACTCCCGAGTGATATGGTACATTACAAACAGTTAAACAAAAAAAGCGTATAATTTTGTTAAACAACCATATATAGCACAAATTTTCAGTTTAAAATCAATGTAGAGACATTTGAGAAGGAAAATAGCTCTCGATTCAAGATATTCGACATGGGATTGTTTTATTCTTTATGTGCTCTATTGAGAGTCGGCATAGAATATTCAAATGTCGAATCCCCGAAAGCCACAAAAAAAAAAAAAAAAAAAAAAAAAAACTGCTTTTTAGATGAAGCCACTCATCCTATAAGCTAGCCTTTGTATAAAGGATTAAGTATCTCCGCATGCAAAAGTGTTGTGATTCACCGATCACTCTTAGAGTGTTTTTGAGGAAAAACCGAATTGTATTATTACTACAAGAATAAACACTACAAGTTTACAACTAGAAACTTAACAAAAAACCTCACACACTCTCAAGCTTTCTACTTGAAGCTTATCACTTGGGATACAATTAATGGTCTCAAATGCTCATTTTATAGTGTCCAAACCGCGTGAACAGTGCCACGCGGTTTGGCACACGTTTTTGCAACTTACAGCTTGAAAACAAGTTGTCCACCTTGTGCTGTTGCACTGCTTTTCGGTGCAGCTCTGGCAACCAACAAATCTCCCCATCGGTGAAGATTTCTCCAAAATCTGAGCCGACCATCAATCACCCAAATCCGGATCCTCCAAAGGATCCTCCCCTGGCTGCATCTGTATGACTGCCTACGTACCCTGAGTTAGGATCAAGCCAATCGTAGTTCTCTGTATCTGAAACAATCGTCATGACAGCTATCCCGGTTATGTCTCTGCACAACTCTAGCTTGTCCCGATCATTGTTCCTTTGTTGACATGTCGGCTGTGTCTCTGCACAGCACACTTCACTGCATCTCTGTACAGTATTCTCCTGCTATGTCTCTGCATAGTACAATCCACTGTGTCTCTGCACAGTAATCTTCTGTTGCCATGTTTCTTCACTTCACATTTGTTCCTCAGTGCCTTCTTGCCTTTGGGAAACTCTCTGGCTCCCCCACATCAGTAAGCAGAATATATTCGGATCCCGGATATCTGGTTGATGGAATCCTGCCTCGCTCAGATCTTCTTGTCTGAGGTCCACTGGTTTCAGGAGGTCTATCATCATCCATCTCTGTGAATGATCTTGCAGCTTCTAGTGGAGTGGGTTGCGGCTCCCCCTGCTCAACACTTTCTTCTGTAATCTCCGATGGAACAGGCTGTGTCTCCCCCTGCTCAACATCTCATTTGCCTCCTCTGGTTCTGCTTCTGGAATTTCCTCGTGCACCATATCTGTGGCCAATTGTGCTGGTGCTGGGTCTGGATTTCTGTTGGCACTGGTATTGGAAGACATTCTGGGCATTTCAATGTCTTCAATTGTTCGGTCTTCAAGAAACTCTACTTCCTGGCTTCTGATGACCATCTTTTCCTTCGGATCCCATAGTCTGTATCCAAATTCTTCATCTCCATGGCCTAGGAATATACATGGAGTTGTCCTTGCATCGAGCTTCTCCCTGAGCTCATTGGATACATGTACAACGGCTAAACAACCGAATACTCTAGGGTGAGTGTAGGAGGGATTCTTACCAGACCACACTTTCTCCGGAATCTCCAAGTTCAACGGTTCAGTTGGTGATCTGTTGATCAGGTAACAGGCAGCACGAACAGCTTCTCCCCAGAATGGCTTTGGCAGCTTAGCCATACTGATCATTCCTCTGACTTTCTCCATAATGGTGCGGTTCATACTTGCAGCGACACCATTATGTTGTGGAGTGTGTGGAACAGTTCTCTCATGTCGAATGCTATGTCTCATGCAGTAGGCTTCGAACTCTCCTGGAACTGTACTTGCCTCCATCGTCTGTGCGAAGGCACTTCAGCTTCTTCTTCCCTGTTTCATGCTCTACCATGGCGTGGAACAGCTTGAACTGATCTAGGACCTGATCCTTCGTCTTGAGGAAATACACCCAGATTTTCCGTGAAGCATCATCGATGAAAGTCAGAAAATACTTGTTACCGCCCAATGAATCAACCTCCAAGGGACCACAAACATCAGAGTGCACCAGACTGAGCAACTCTGATCTTCTCTCTGAAGAGAAATCAAATGAGACTCTGCGTTGCTTACCAATTGAGTAGTGGTTGCAAGGACCTCGTGCAGCATCCTTGGTAAGCTCCTTCTTGTTCAGGGTAGACAACCCTCTCCCACTCATGTGTCCGAGTCTCCGGTTCCACAGATTTTGAGAAGCCTCTTTTTCAGCTACATTGAGGCTGTCTGCACAAATCTTCACATGAGTCTTGTATAGTGCGCCGCAAGCATGTCCTCGGGCGACAACCATGACACCTTTCGTCATTCTCCATGTGCCATTTCTGAAGTGATTTTCATAGCCCTGTTTGTCAAGAGCTATCCCCGAGAGTACATTCAGCCGAAGTTCTGGAACATGCAGGACATCCTTCAAGATCAATGTACACCCGACATTTGTCCGCAACTGAATATCACCCATTCCTACTATCCCAGAGGAACTGATATTTCCCATCTTCACTGCTCCAAAGTCTCCCGCTTTGTATGTTGTGAAGAAATCTCTGTGAGGAGTGACGTGGTAGGATGCTGCAGTATCTACCACCCACTCAACATCTTGGGTTGCGTTGTGAAGGCATGTCTCTTCCTGTATGGAGCATATTGCTACATCTGCTTGGACAACGACCAGTGTCTCTCCTTCGTCATTCTTCGGCTGGTGATTGCCTTCTCTCTGCTCTCGTTGCAGTTTTCGGCAATTCTTCTTTAGGTGGCCTACAATGCCACAATGGTAGCACTTATAGGTAGGCTTCCTTCCATCTGAGGATCTACCCCTGGTTGTGCTTCTGCCTCTCTCTCCGTCTCTTCCTTGATGTCTTCCTCGAGTCTCTGTGACGAAGGCTTCTGTCTGTTCTGAGCCAACATCTTTTCTCCTGGACTCCTCATTCGACAGGGCATCTTTTACCATAGGCATGGTAACTTTACCTCCTGGAGCGGAATTGCTGAGAGTAACCACCAATGTCTCCCAGCTATCAGGAAGGGAACTGAGTAGTAAGAGGGCTTGTACTTCATCTCCCAGCTGCATGTCTACTGCAGACAACTGGTTCACCAGGCTCTGGAACTCGTTGGTGTGTTCCGCAACGGAAGTTCCACTCCGTAGCTTCAGGTTCACCAAACGCCTCATTAACAGGGCTTTATTCCGAGCTGTCTTGGCCTGGAACATGTCTTCCAGCTTTATCCACATCCGTAAGCATCTGAATCCTGTGCTACGTGGTGGAAGACACTGTGACCGATCCACTGCCTATCTGACCCAAAGTTCTGTTGTTGAGTTTATTCCAGTCATACTCCTTAACAGACTCTGGTTTCACTCCCTTCAACTCGATGACATCAAACAGATCTTTACAATGTAAAAAATCTATCATCCGAGGTCTCCAGAGGGAGTAATTAGTGGCAGCCAGTTTAATCATTGCACCAGAATGAGAATCCTCCATCTCCATTTTAAGTTTTAAAGTTTAAAATGGGAATACACTAAAATCGGGTCTGAATTTCACAAATCGGAGGTCACCGTTGCGTCCGGAACGGTCGAAAATGGTGGAATAGACACTTCTTTGGTCTAAATCCGACACAGGGGCTGATTTGTAAATTCCTAAAAGTTCTGGGGCAAAACTGTAAATTTCAAAACTTCAGGGGGCTAAATGAAATTTACCAGGCTGCTGACGTGGCGCTGGACGTGGCAGTGCTGACGTGGCAACGTGGGGGACCGGTTTGCTGACGTGGCGGACACGTGGCGCTGACGTGGCGGATGACGTGCGCTGACGTGGCGGGTGACGGGGCGCTGACTGTGCGCTGACTGGGCGCTGACGTGGCGGCCACGCGGATCGTCTTCAACCTTCAGCCAGCGCGTGGAGCGTGTCTGCGAGTGAGGCGCGTGGGATCTCTCTGCCTGGCGCGTGCGGCTGCTGTGGACGTCGGTTCGGTCGCCGGAAAATACCACCGTGCTCGTCTCGACGTGAACTAGCTGATGGTGCTCAAAATGAATTTTTGACAACTTTTCCGGAACTCGAATTTTCCGAACCAAACTCCGTTCTTCGGTTTTTCGATCCCAATGAAGAACCAAAGCTCTGATACCACTTGTTGTGATTCACCGATCACTTTAGAGTGTTTTGAGGAAAAACCGAATTGTATTTATTACTACAAGAATAAACACTACAAGTTTACAACTAGAAACTTAACAAAAAACCTCACACACTCTCAAGCTTTCTACTTGAAGCTATACAACTTGGGATACAATTAATGGTCTCAAAATGCTCATTTTATAGTGTCCAAACCGCGTGAACAGTGCCACGCGGTTTAGCACACGTTTTCAAACTTACAGCTTGAAAACAAGTTGTCCACCTTGTTGCTGTTGCGCTTTCGGTGGCAGCTCTGGCAACCAACAAAAAGCTCTCGTCGCAGAGGAGGTATATCATGTTTCAGGTGTATATATCATCTCTCACAGCAGTTGGGTCCCACATAATTGTGGGACCCAGCTATTGTGAGAAAGATGTCATATACACCCGAAACATGATATAATTTTTCCTCGTCGCATCAAGAGAATCAACACATTATTGGTTCACATGTACAGTCGAGATAGATGATTATCTAGAATCTTTAAAATTTACATAAAATTAAAACTCTCAATCTAATATCAATTTTATTATTTATTTTTGCCTCAAATTTCTCTCTAAAATTGTCCCCAAACAAGGGCGGACTTGGGATTGAATATTGAGGGGTCAAATTTAAGTCTTTAAAGTTATGGAGACCAAAATCTATTTATTTTAAAATTACTACAAAATCTTTTGTAAAAATACAGGAAAATAAGGAAATTAAAAAATTGGATGGTAACCATAATGTAGTTCTGACCACAAATATAAATCCTTCAATTCAATATCTGATTCTAAATTTAATTCGTATAGGACGAACCCAAAATTCAGTACCATCCAATCCACAATAGGCAAACCTTCAAAGCAAGTTCAAAAATCTCAATTAAGTTGGCATCTTCGAACTTGCCCATCATATGTCACATTGTGAATGATATAGGCAAATACAATCGTTCAAGATTAATGGGGCCAAAACCTAGACGACATCATACTGGTTGACCCTTTCCTCTTATATTTAGTCCACTTCACATTTCGACTTTCCAGGCAAGCTAAGGACAATCACTTGTCCAACCCAAAAAAAAATTAGGGAGAATGCTCTTTGGATTCCTAATTTTTTTATGATGTCCTGTTAAATCCTTAATTTTTTCATAATATCTCATCAAATTCCTGCCATTAAAAATTAATAATAACATATCCATTTATTTTATTATTTTTTATTTTTACCCTTTATTTATTAATACAAATGTGACATCAATAATTATGAGCATACCCAATAAATTAAAAGTTTTTTCCCTCTTTCATTGTTTCCCTCTCAATTTCTCCTCTCTGTAATTTTTTTCTCCAACATGCTCATGACTCAGTCGGTTGGTCTCAAGATTTTATCTCCATTAGAACATCCAATTTTTCCTAATATATTTTTTTTCATTTCAAAATTCTTATATTTATTTAAAAAATATTATTTGCTTTTTTATGGGGTTGGAACACAAGCTGTTTACGAACCCAAAGTTGGAAAAAAAAATCATAAGAAGACCTTGTATTTAAATAATCTAAAAGCCTAAAACTTGATAAATTGATAATTTCTTCTTTTCTTTTTTTAAATTAAAAAATAGTTGTTATGAAAATTAATTGAAGTTACCTTGTAAAAATTTACATTTAAATTTTTATGCTTTTAATATATCATATGAGTCACATAATTAATAATGTTGGAATTATTTATTATTACTTATAAAATTGATAAAGGACAAAAAAGGAAAATAAAAAATAAATGGATATGTTACCATTAATTTTTAAAAAAAATAAAAATAAAAAACTCAGGGACTTGATGGAACATTAAGAAAAAAAATTAGGGACCTACAAATTTTTGTGCATGGGCCTTCTAATTTAATTAAAATTCAGCTCAACACTTAAACATAATTTAATCTTAAAATACATAAAACATAAAAGCTATATGGATAGCTTGAGTCTGCATTTTGACATAGAAGGAGTCCGAATTTGACTTTGACGTGAACTACAAAGTTGTAGATCTCTGAGTCTTTTTTCCAGTCAACTTGAATCACCGAAATTGAATATCAGATGAGAAAGTTACGGCCAAAATATGAATCCTGCATAAATCTCATCACCGCTAATGCACCATTCGAAAATTAAGCACAAAATCAATGAAGGCAGCCCATGCACGTCCAAGACTCATTTCATACATGCCATAAATATAATAAAGCCTTCATATAAAATCTCATGTATGGCCCAAGTTCCAAAACTCAAGAAATCTTTCAAATCTACCAAAATTGTCCAAATACACCAATCTCATCAAATTTTGGATCATATCAAGTATGATTGGTCCTGCCTGGGACTATTATTATTTAGACAAAATTGCTTTGAAAAATGACTTTTCCCATGCATGTACAAAACGGAAAATCCATCTTGACTTTTGGACACATGCTTTAATCTTTATCTAAACCTAATTAAGTAAAGCTTGAAGAGTTGGAGAGCTCAAGTAATTGAAGTTCAAACGATATTCTAACTGATTTAAATCATTTAATTAATATAGTAACCACATATTAAGAACCTATTATAACATTATTGTTTGAAGACGTAAGAATGCATGCTAACCCATTTGAGAAAGTTTTATTAGGTAAATTAATTAACCATTTGATAAAAATTAAGTCAAAAAACATGTCGTGCTGGGATCATTTAAACTGTAGTTTTAACAATAATTTCCATGGGATTAAATGTGTATAGAAATTGCTTCAAAAAAAAATGTGTATAGAAACGTGCTTGCAAGGTCTTGCCCAATTAATTAAATATTATTCATTTTGACAGTTTGGAGATTAGACTATATCAATCTAGTTTACTGGTTCCCCACGGTTTTGTTCTTGGCATGAACTCAAATCCACCAAAAATACCTTCAACTAATTGAGGGAATTCCTTAATTATAAGGACGTCACCAAACTCAATCCCAAGCCATTGGGATATTACGTACAGTGCTTTACAACCACAAGCAAGCTAAATATGTATATATACATACATATATATATCATGTATACATAATCTTCAAGGCTTCAATAGAAGAAAAAAAATGTCAAGCTTAAGAGTTTTGGCCACCTACCGGATGATGGATCCAAGAGCTTGTGTGTTAAATGCTTCACATGGTTATTCAAATCTTGCTTTGATGAGAACACGTCCATATGTTCTCTCAAAGGCAAAAAGGGTTTCAATCAACGACGATACAAGTGTACATAATAAATTTGATCATGTAAAAATGTAATGGTTCATTGCTAACAACACTGTTAATTTATAGATTTAATGTTATACATAATCTCCTTGATTTGCATGCATGATTGCTAGTATGTGATTGTTGAAATTTATGATCCTAACTCAAATTAAAAACTAGCTTAAGAGTTGAAGGTTGTCTTAATCTTGTATTCTTAATCTGATCATTTCTTAATCAATATGAGATGTTTTTCTTATTACTCTCTTCATATGTAGGCCGGTCTTTTTGATTGGTTTGTGTCATGTGAGTAAATAGTGTGAGCCCACCGTCCATGAAATTGGCTCTAATACCATATTGAAATCCATGAATTTCAACAATTTTGCTATGTAAAGTTGGTCTAATTGTGGAATTGGTAATTGGGTTTGATGCAGGGCAAAAGACATAAAGAGAAACAAAGATCTTGCAATAAAGGGGAAATCTTCACGTCGATCAACTCTGCCAAATTGGTATCATCTTACTCTAAGACTACTCTAATTTAATCTAATTATGGGTTTTGAAATAGATATTATGCTTCAGTTCATTTGCCTGAATCTGCAAATAACGCAAGATATGCTGCAGGGCCAAGTTCATCATGAGATCGATATTATCTCTACTTCTACCTTCTTGGAAGAAAAAATGGGAAGGCCTTATATGCCTTGAAGGTATAATTAAGGAAAATTACCATTTACTTCAATAAACTATTGCTATATCTCACGTTAATTAAGTATAGTTATTCGGCTAAATAAATATGTTTGAAGTAACCATTAAAAGTCGGCACATGACAATGAAACTTTTTTATTGTTTGTGCCATGTGGTTATATATTTTATCGATACTTGTTCGCTTTGGTAGCATTACTATATTATCATATGTAGATAATTGATCTTGAGTTTATGGTCATAGACTCAATTGAGGCTAACTTATTTAAATACGTTAACAAGTACCACACAGATCCGATTTTGTGATTGTCAATAATCAATCCATGCTCCTTTTTTGTGTATGAGTTAGTTATCCCATTTAATTTTTATACGATATCAGAGGCAACGTGAGAATGATTCTATGGCTTTCTATTCAACTCGATTGCTAGCAGTGATTAATCATATTCGAATTTGCAATGTAGGTCAGGTGAAAAAGGTTGCTGTGACGGTGGAGAATGCGGCAGATGCTGTAGAGAAGGTGGGTGTTGCGGTGGAGAAGCTGTCTGATATGGTGGCTGACAAGCTTCCTGGAGATTCTGGGACACTCAAAGATGCAACTCAAGTTGTGAAAAGTGTTTCTAAAGAAGCAATTAAGGATGCTCAAGTGGCTAAGGATTTCGTTCACAAGGTCATTGTTAATGTTAAATTATTCACTTGTTCTTTTTTTTTTTCCCCTTTTATATATACAAAAATTTCATTACAAAGATAGATGAAGAGAATCTGAGAGCTACTATTACATTTATAAAGATTAGATTTCATTTGACAAATCATCATTGACTAGGTTTTAAGGGTGAATATAAGGTCAAAAAACTTATAAAACTAGGGATGACAATGCGCCAAGTATGATACGAGGATATCAATATCTGTATTAGTTGGTCCGTTCAACTAACGGGTAAAAATATTTGACTTATACCCAGCCCTAACGTAACGGGCCCACCCCACGGAGATTTTACTGCTATTAGAATGAGGATGCTAATATCCATACTTGGTCCGTCCAACTAACTAATATAGGAAATTTGTCACCTTACCTACCTCTACCGTATCAAGCTCTTATTCTCATGGGATTTTTATCATCCCTAAATAGAATCATATCCGAAAACTGTGAGAACAAAGCTATTAGGTTAATTAAAAACTATCCCGAACCCAAAAAATAGTTATAGCAGTGGCAGAGCCACTTAGAAACCAATTGGGGCAGCCACCCCAGCTCAATATGAATATTTGTTAAAATATATTTTATAAATTAATGAAAAGTCCGGTTTGTTAAAGAATAATTTTAAATTGCTTCTACTAAAATAAAGAATATCTATCAATTTTTGTGAAAATCAAAATATACCTAGCTAAATTAATATTATGGTTATACCAATGGTTTATAGAATATGGGTGTCTGACAAAGTGAGCTAGTACTTATTCACAAATTTTTGACATGCTCGATACAAAGATGTCAATCAAAAAGTTATCAACATAAGTTTATTAAACAATACCATCAATTCAATCTCTAATACGGGTTATGTGGATGTTTTATCGTCCGCATATCAATAAATTAATATTGGTTTATCTTTTATATATATATATATAGGGTTCAGCTAAAATACAATCATAAACTTATTGTTAGAATGCAAATGTAGGTGGAGGCGCTGGAGGATAAAGCCAAAGAGAATGTGATAGAGCTACTAATTAATCCTTGGAAGCTACTGGGCAAAGAATCCGACCGCAAAAAAGTTGATTAATTAATTGCTATTTTGCATATTATTTATTGCCAAATATTATAGGTTTTAAAAAAAACAAACAAACACTGATAATGAGGATCCTCTCATGATCTTAGCATATGCGAAAGATCCTTTGACATTTGTGCATTTTTATTTTTATATGATTAAGATTTATTTTTTATTATTTTTCATTTATCCACTTGTCAATCACATTGTTGTATTGTATTTTCTCAAATAATTAATCAATAACATGAGAAATCCTGAACCACTCAACTGCTAAATATGCATACGAGAAAAATAAATTATTATGATTTCTTTAATTTCCATTTTGGTTGATGTATGATTTAAATCAAATAAAAAGCATTTCTTGTACACTTATCAGATTTAATCATGTTAATGTTACTAATGCATATTACTAACATAGTTTTCTCACACGTATAAATGTTATTGTCTTAGCTTAACAATAAAGCTTATACATATGTATATACACACTTTTTTTTTGAAATCGTTAGAAATACCACCACCAAACCACCACTTTCAGGCTTAAGCGGAGCAGATAAAACCTCTGGTTGTCCTAAGCTCTTACAAGAAACGCACTCTCTGGATTCGAACCCATGACATTAAGGTGAAATTCTGAACCTTACACCACCAAACTACGCCCCCATTACAAGATGCGTTTTGCTGAATCATAAAATATTTTGCTAGGCCTCTATTTTTTGTTATTGTTTTGTGGCTGACATATATGAGACTCACTCATAGAAATTTTTCAAATTCGTGACTCAACAGAACGTGGCTTGTATTTAAAAAAATGTGGTATCTCACAATAAATGCGACAAGTCAATCAAATTAAGATAAGCACATCTGATTAAAATTGTAAATGACAAGTTAATTACTAAAATCGGAGAAGATGATGGTGGGAAGACTGAATAAATGCAAAATTGTCTTTGTAGGCTTCTTCGTAAAATTCCACCAATCAATAAGAGAATGACGGAAAGAATAAGATTAATAAATGCAAAATTATCTTGTTGGACTATGCTTCACGGTGTTGAAATCGGGGTTGGTACTGTAGTTATGCATGGAGCAATCGCCATTTAAATTAACTACAGGAATACAATTATTCGGAATAAGATTGATGAAAAAATATCAAAATTGCTCTGACACTAAGTTAAATAATATAGTTCTTTGTATAATTTACAGAATGATTACAGTACATCACTTATGTGGAGTGTGTATATGGATGTATGAATATATGTTTTTTTTTTTTTTTGAAATTGTTGGAAATTCCGCTGTCAGACCAACAATTTCAGGCTTAAGTGGAGTAAGTAAAATCTCCGGTTGTCTCAGGCTCTTACAAGAAACGAACTCTCTGGATTCGAACATATGATCTTAAGGTGAGATCATGAGTCATACACTACCAAATCACGTTCCTTGGATACATGTGTATGTATGTGTGTGTGAAGTAATGAGATTTTTTTTGTAATGAGCTCGAAACCATTATAGTTCTTTCAATTTAGTTTAAATATGAATTAATGATTTTTCCCACTTTGTCCACTCACATGTACAAAAAACAACATTTTTTTTTATTGACAGCATGCTTTGTGTGAATACTTGGATGTATTTATATGAATAATGTATATCAGATGGATATTAGATGGATGAGGGCAATTTTGGAAATTATTGTAATAAATTTAGAATTTATTAAATTGGACTTGCGTGTCCAGCTTATTATTTATATTCTCTTTGTATTTCTCTTCTCACCAATTCCCCTCAATGTAAATGAGGTTTCTTTAATGTATTATGCAATTGGGTAGAAGTATGTAAAGTGCTAGCGGGAGAGAGGAAAGAGAGTGATTTGTTCTAGGAATAAATTGTATTATATATCCATCAGCATATCATTATTAATTTTATTTGCTCATTATTATGCTTTTAGAATGCATGTTTAAGGGTGTATGATGAGACATAATCAAAGATAATAAATTGGTTGCCAATTTACGCGAAAAACCCTCATTAAATATTAAACGTTTTCCTTCAATTGAGTGGTTCTTTCTCAAGATCCAAGATTGGCTTTGATTTGTTGGCCAAAGTCAAGATCATTGTCCATCACGGATGTGTTTGAACCACGGAGGCTTTGTTATATATCGCATGTCTTGGGCAGTTCTGACTTGTTGGCCAAAGTCAAGGTCACTTAGAGGTGGTAGTTTGGCCCAAAGCCCGGCCCGGCCCGGGCTTTCCAATTTTGGCCCGGGCCAAAATTAAAAAAAAACATATATATATATATATATATATATATATATATATATATTTTAATATGTTTGTATCATTTTTATTTATTTTTAGCATTTAAATTGTTAATTTATTAATGAAACTTGTGATTTATTTATAAATTGTCTTTGTATATAGTGTAAATGTATTTTATATTTATATTTTTTTAATTTTTTTTAAAATTCGGGCCCAAAAAAAAGCCCGAGCCGGGCTTTTCCCGGGCCCGGGCTTTTTTTTTTGTTGGCCGGGCTCGGGCCGGGCTTGTCAAAGCCCAGGCCCGGCCCGTTGCCACCCCTATGGTCACTTCTGTACATCGACGTGGATTACGAAGCTTTCCCACTGTCAATGGGTCACGCTTAACTGGAATCATTAAGCTTGTTAAGCCAAAGCCAAGACTTAGTTGATTCACAGGAAAAAGTTAGGAAATATATATTGGATATATATTTTGGACTTGGAGGTCCACCTACCGCATCTAGGAATTGGATGAGATCCAATTGATCTTAGAGATCTACCTAGTTAAGTTTCATACAGCTTGTTGGCCAAAGTCAAGGTTGTGTGTTATTTAACGGGATCCTAGCCCAATAGGAAACTAGGTTTCCCGAGTACTCCACAGAGGGTTAGAGGCTCGCCGAAAAATAGTGGGAGGCCAGTATTAAATTTGTAATTTCGATTAATACTTGCTACACGCGATCTTTTATTTAATTTATCGTTGTTATAAATATATTAGTTGGACTAATATTATTTTATTGCTTTCTTTGAATAGTTAGACTGTACAAGACACTACTCTACTTGTAGTTGGTTATATAGTTGGACTATAGTAACCATTGCATTTTGAGTGTACCCGAAATCATTGATTGGATAGTTGGACTATTGCAATCGAGATGACTGGAAAGATTAGCGTTAGGGACATCGTCATGGGTGATAATGTCTTTAACGGCTCCAATTTTCCAGATTGAGAGATGAACCTCAGGATAGTCCTGGGAGCTGAGAAGTTACTCTATGTCATAGAGAAACCTCTCGGGCCTGAGCCCGGAGTTGAGCAAATAGTAGAGCATGAGCTTTGGAAGACTAATCGTGATGATAACTTTAGTGCTCAATCCGTAATGCTTGCCGCAATGACTCCTCAATTTTGTCGTCAGAACAAAGGATTGGACCCTTATAGTATGATGTTGAAATTGAAGGATATTCACATGTCTATTCTTAGATCTCAGAAGCATGAGTTGCGAAAGAAGCTCTTTCGCTCACGTATGTTAGAGGGTACATCTGTCGAGCACTATATGTTACAGATGATTGCTGACATCGAACAGCTAGATCAACTGGGTATAACCTTCGAGGCCGGGACTTCTATAGATTTGATCTTACAGTCTCTGCCCGAGTGCTGGGGTGGGTTCGTCATGAACTATAACATGATGAACCAAGAGAAGACTTTTGGAGAGTTGATGGCTATGCTCAAGGAGGCAGAGCCAGAGCTTCTAAAGGGCAAGAAGTGCGAGGCGCACCTTACTTCGACATCCCAGATGGCCAAGGCTTGGCCGAAGGCTTCTGGGGGTGTGAAGAAAAGGAAGAAGAAGGGCAAGACTATATCATCACAATCTTCTGGGAAGACTAAGGACATATCCCAAGACGCCTGCCTACATTATGGCAAATTGGGTCACTGGAAGCGTGACTGCCATGACTACTAGGCGGAGCTGAAGGAAGTGAAGACGGGCAAGGCTCCGGCTTCAGGTATGTTTATTATAAACATGTCCACTACTGGTTTTAAAAATTGGATTTTTGATTCTAGATGTGGTACTCACATATGTACTGGTGTGCAGGATCTGCTGACTAGCAGGATACTGGCTTCAGATGAGATCGACCTACGAGTCAGAAACGGGACGAGAGTCGCTGTTTTGGCCATTGGGACCTATGTTTTGTATCTGCCCTTTGGGCATGTAATTACATTAGGTGACTGTTATTTTGTACCTAGTTTGACTAGGAACATCATCTCTATATTTTGTTTAACCCGTTGCGGGTGTACCTTTGTATTCTGGAACACTAGGTGTTTAGTATATAAAGATAACAATTTGATATGTACAGCAGATGTTAATGATGGTCTTTATATTTTGAATATAAATGAATCTCAAACATATAACATGACAAACAAAATCTCAAACTGAGTAAATCATATGAGACTTATTTGTGGCATTGTTGTCTGGGACACATTAACAAGACTCGTAGATCCACTCTTTGGAAGAATGGATACTTGGAAGGATTTGATACTAATTCATATGATGTCTGTGAATCTTGTTTATTAGGCAAAGTGCTTAAAACGCCTTTTAGTAGTAAAGATGTACGTGCCACTGAACTGTTAGCCCTCGTTCATGGTGACGTATGTGGGCCCATGTCTAGCTAGGCTAGAGGTGGTTATGAATACTTCGTAACCTTATGGATGTTGCATCGCGTTATGTTTATGTGTATCTTATGAAACACAAGTCGGAAAATTTTGATAAATTCAAAGAGTTTCGACACGAAGTAGAAAAACAGACCAGTAAAAGTATAAAAACATTGCGGTCGGACCGTGGTGAAGATACTTGAGCAATGAGTTTCTCGATTACTTGAAAGAGTATGATATTCCTTCACAGTGGACTCCTCCCGGAACACCTCAATTGAGTGGTGTGTCCGAATGGAGAAACCGAACTTTTTTAGACATTGTAAGGTCAATAATGAGTCGCACTGAGCTATCAATTTCCTTCAAGGGATACGCATTGAACAGTGCAATACTTATTTTGAATAAGGTTCCGTCAAAGTCTGTTGGGCAGACTCCATAGGGAATATAGACAGGAAAGAAACATGGTTTCTCATTCCTGAAGATTTGGGTATGTTGGGCATATATTAAACGTTTGGATGGTGCCAAACTAGAACCCAAATGGATAAGTGCCTATTTGTAATTGGCTATCATAGGGAAACCAATTTCCACAACCCACAAGAGAACAAAAATATTTGTTGCTCTCCATGCGGTTTCCTTTGAGGAATTCCTAAATGCAGTGTTAGTGGGAGGAAAGTAAAACTCAATGAAAATCAGAGTGATACTGTTCCTAGCACCGATCCCCTCACGGAACACGAACAGTTTATCAAGGATGAGACTGTTCCACAATCTTCTAATACACAATAACCGCGTAGGTCGGAGAGAGTCAGAAAAAAACCTGAGAGGTATGGGTTTCTAATCTCACCTCATGTAGATATTAATCTTATTGAGAAAGATGAACCGGCTACGTATGAGGTAGTGATACAGGGTATCGACTCCGCTATATGCCAAGGTGCCATGAAGTCTGAAATGGATTCCATGTATACAACCAAGTTTGGACACTGGTTGATGTACCAGAAGGCATTGTGCCTATTGGTATCAAATGTGTCTTCATGGTGAAGACAGACATGGATGGCAACAAACAAACGTACAAAGCTAGGCTTGTAGCGAAAGAGTATCATCATCAACATGGTGTTGATTACGACGAAACCTTTTACCTGTTGCCATAATTAAATCCATTCGGATAATGCTTGTTAAAGCTGCATATTTCGATTATGAAATATGACAGATGGACATCAAAACCACTTTCCTTAACAGAAACCTTTCGGAGGATGTTTACATACAACATCTTGACGGTTTTGTCGTGCCAAAATATGCAAACAGTGTTTGCAAGTTAAATCAATCCATTTATGGATTGAAGCAAACATTGCATTCTTAGAACCAACGTTTTGATAAGATCATAATGGTATATGGTTTCATTCAAAACGATGATGATTCTTGTGTATATAAGAAGGTTAGTGGGAGCGCACTGACATTGATTGTCCTATACGTTGATGATGTATTGCTTATTAGCAATGACATTCCCATATTAAAATCGGTGAAAGCTTGGTTTTCATTAAAAGTCTCCATGAAATATTTGGGAGAGGTAACCTTTATTCTATGAATAAGGATCTACTGGGATAGATCTAAAAGTTGTTGGCACTCTCCGAGAACTCGTATATTGATAAATATGTACGCGACCTGGTGTCTCATATGCTTTGAGCATCTGTAGTCACTATCAGGCCGATCCAGATGATGGTCACTGGATTGATGTTAAGAACATCATTTAGTATCTTAGACGAACTAATGATGCTTTCTTAATTTATGGAGATGGAGAACTTGAGGTGACTTGGATCATCGATGCAAGTTTCCAAACCGATAAAGACGACTATAAGTCGCAATAAGGGTACATATTTTGTTTGAACAACGGAACAGTGAGCTGGAAATCTTCCAAGCAAGATACTGTTGCCGATTCAATAACAAAAGCGGAATATATTGTTGCGGCTAAGGCGGCAAAAGAAGCATTTTGGATCTATAAAATTCCTAATTGGATTAGGAGTAATTTTGTTAGCAGCTGAGCTAGGCTACAGCGGAGGCTAAGGAATTATGGTCTCATCAACGATCCAAGTATGTACTTCGACGGTTTCATCTGATTCATAAGATCATACATCGTGGCGATGTCAAGATCGCATCAAATGACAACCTTGTATATCTGCTGGCGAAAGCGATATCTCAGCATAAGTATGAGCGACCTGTACATAATTCTGGTGTTGGACACTTGAGTGATTGGCTATAGGCCAAGTGGGAGATTGTTGGATAATTATAACTCATAGCATCACTATTTGTAAAGAACATGGTGTTCTTGTACAAATTAACTATGTGACAAAGGAAATTGCTCTTTTATCATTTTGTAATTGGATTACTTGGATATATAAATGATAAAAGTCCATATGATTAGTACCGGATTAATAAGATATGAGACAATATTAATCCACAAAAGGTTTAATCATTAAATATCCCTAGTCGTAGTATTATCGAGACTGGACATCGATAATACGGAATAAGCTAGTATTACACTTGTGCGTGTTATGGAAGCTTAACGACATAGTTCTCATATATTTAAGTATTTGAAAGTTATGCAAGTGTGATAAAAGTTTCTATTAGCCGTTGGACCGGGAACAGCTTCGCTCTGGATAGACCCAACCGAATCTCATTGGTAGTATGACTATGTGTCTATGGGAATCCGAATCAGGGTAGGTGTATGTGGTCTTAACCTGAGACTTGCATCGCTAATACTTGCGACAATCAGTATACTTTGGTTTTGGCCGTCCGGAGCTTTAACAAGTTATGTGTACGCCTCTTCTGGGTATACTGAGAATCGTAGTGTATTGGGTGTGATGTCAAGATGGAAGTATCACTTCAGTCATATTGAGACGATGATCACATAGATATACAGAACTAGTACTCTTAAATGCTGCAGTTATCGGGATAATATGACTAGGTCATCATTATCCGATTACAGAGACTTGTTGATAGTGATCCGATATATGATTCGAACGGGGCAGACACAATTCCAACCCCAGGCCCAGCATGTGACATCAGATACTAGATCGTAATACGCAATACATTGTATACTACGCTTGATAGAAATTATATATATTCCATGTTGAATATATTTTTAGAGAATTGGGTAGATACGGTACTTTGCTAGAAGCCAACCATGTCTTGTAAATTGGTAAGAACGTGGTACCGGGTACGCACGTGTTCGGATAGTCTGATGACCGCATTTACTGCCAACATATCTAGGGATCTCTTGGGTCGCTTCCCAAAGATTCACCGATGACATTTGACTCGAACAGAATTAATCTGGGATTAATTATGAGAGAGAAAATTAATCTGGGATTAATTGCGTCAAGAATTTATCTAGGATTAAATTCATCTAGAAGAGAGAACGCGATTAATTTGGAATTAATCGGCAAAGTAAATTTAATAATTAAATTAGATTTTACTATTTAATTTATTTATATGGGCTAAAATAATATATCAGATATATTAATTGAAATTGGATTTCAATATGGAATTAAAATTAGATTTTAATTTAAGCGAATGAATTAATTTGGAATTAATTCGTAAGCGACTTTCGTAATAATTTTGCGAGGCATTATTATTTAATTAAATTGGATTTAATTATTTAGCGACGGAAAATTCGTTTAGTCAGATTAAATGAACTGGGCCCAAAGTGTGTTGTACAAGCCAACTTAAATTTGGAATTTAAAGTTGTGGGACCCACTCTAACTGACATCAACTTGTCAAAAGATGATGAAAGTGGTTGGCAATATTTATTGCACTTTGGAAGTCAAAAAGTAAACACACTTTTACAAGTTTGGTAACTAGTTGGACAAACTATTCACTCTCTCTCTCATATCCTCTCTTGGCCGAAAGTTGTCTTCTTGGAGGAGAAAATTTTCCTTCAATTTTTGTTCAAGCTAGCACTTAAAGGAGTTAAGGAAAGGTGATAGGGAAGCTCACCCAAGAGTTTGGAACTCAAATGCAAGGCTTGGAGCTTCATCTTCAAAGAAAGTTTTGAATTTTTCTCATCCGATCAAAGTGAGTATTTCCGCAACTCCATTTGATTTATTCACACACATATCATGTTTAGAGACCTTGAGCATGTCTAGGACACTAACATGGATTGTGTTATTGATGCCTCTAAATATACCGCCCACCGTGATAGCATAAGGTTAATTCAATTTCTTATGGCTCTTACTGATGATTTTAAATCTTGCAGAGCCTCTTTATTACATCAATCTCTTTTGCCTACATGGAAAACTATTGTCTATTGGTTATTGTCTAATGAAACTCACCTAGTCTTACTTAAGCCCTCTCGTGATGATGATGTGCTTGCCGCCGCGGGAAAACAGTTCTCAAAATATGGAAACAAAATATGTCATACTTGCAACAAATATGGTCATACTTTGAAGGAATGCAGTATTTCTGAATGTCACAAATGCACGAAAATGGTCACATTGCCTCTCACTGTCCTACTAGGGTGGATTGTCGCTACTGTAATTTTCATGGCCATTCCATTAAGTTGTGTCACACTCATCCCCTAAGACTTGGTCAGACCTTCAAGACAACAATTTCAGTTATTGTTGCTGCTTCTGAGGTCACTGTCACTTTTGCATCCACTTGTAATTTAGAAACACTCTTTAGAAAGATACTTTTATACCTCCCAGTACATCTATTGCCTTATCTACCACTTCAGGTAATTCTCTTTGGTACTTTGATCCTGATTGTTGAAAATGTCTACAATCCAGTCTGGACAAATATCTACCTTTACACTCACATTACCGAACACATTTTTTATTCCGAAACTTATATTCAATCTTATATATGTTGGTCAACAATATGTGAACTTGGGTTTGAACTAATATTTTCTTCCAATGGTTTTCGTGTGCAGAATCCGCAGACGGGAAAAATTATTGGGACAGACCGTAGAGTTGGACGTCTATTTGAGCTTACCTCCCTACTGTTGGGATTTATGTCCTAAAGCTTCATATATTGTACAACAGAATTGATTATTGTAATAATAATAAATGCATTATTCATTTTATCAAAGTTGTTTGATTTATATCACATATTGTCCAATAGTCTTGTTTACCTTGATTATTATTGTACCTTCAGTCTTAGTGTATGTTTGATGCACAAGAGGATTTAAGTCTGAAGTTAGTAATCTAAATAGTCCATAGAGAGCAAACAAAGAGGGTACTTTGTTTGTGGTTTTTCTAAAGCTGTGGTTCATTCTATACTTATATGACGACCTTGATCCGGGATCGTTCATGTAGTGACATGGGAATGGAGGCACCTTGTATGATGAGATCATGTAGGACTGGTGTAGGCATTGCATTTTCGCATGTGAAACCCGATGATGAGCCTCATTTGGAGGCACTACCTTTTGAGTCACGGAAGCCGCGGGAAACGGATATCGGAAGGGGAAATTCAGAACAAACAAGCTCACTGTCTTCGTTAGTGCTGCGTTCGCTATTTCGTTCGAACGGGAAACAGATTGCGGGCGTTCGTGTCGCGTTCGAGGAAGCGTTCGAACGGTGTCGGTAATTCTGGTTTTGCTGCTAGCCTCACACCCAGCCCATTTAGCTCCCCAAAGCCCATAAAACACATCCCAAATTAAATAAATAAATATTAAACATTAAATAAAATATTTAAATCATTTACCAATTAAATAAAACATAAAATAAAATCATGCCTAATATAAATGAATCAAATATATTATATACTAAAACTAAAAAATAAGATTTGCCTAATTAAAATCAATCTTTACCAATTAAAGCCAATCACATATTTGACTTCCTAATTCAATAAGATATCCACCAATTTAAAAGTATTGACTTCCTAATCTAAACCAAATTTGTCCCCCCCCTCAATCTTTGACTTTCCTTGCTAAACACCAAATCCTATCCCCTCTTTAATGCCAAAATCCCTTCCCTTGACAACACTAACCCTTCTCTATATAAACCACCCTTCACCAAGTCTCTCCTCTCCTCTAGTTGACGCAGATACACAAAAAAGAAGCCTTCCCATTGACGCCCATTGTAAGCAAGAAACAACAAGAATTTCTCTCATTCTCCTCCCTCCATAGCCGAAAATAACAAGCCTTCCTAAAGCCACTGAAACCAGCCCCTGCACCCCTCTAAAACACGCCCAAGTAGCCCCTAAATCACCTTAAAACAGCAGCCCAAATCACCTTAAAGTAGCAGCAAAAATCCTCCCAAAACAGTCCCCAAAATCCCAAAAACAGTAACATAAAAACTGCATAGATAATCTTAAAAATAATCACATATAATTGCACTAAGAACCCACACAACTTGGAATAGTTCTTTGAAAACATTGAAACAGGTAGCCCGTGCAGTGAGCAGCAAAACAGGAGCCGAATAGGAGCAGAACGGAGTTCGAATCGTAAGCAAAGCAGCGAAACAGTGAGCTAGGACGTTGAACCAGCGGACCAGAAAAAGTTGCGGAGCTTTACCCCCCTTTCGATCTTCGTGGAACGTGAGTCCGAGAGACGGCTTAAAAGGTTAGACCTGAGGGTATCTTTCACACTTATTCTCATTTTACTTTCTGGTCATTTATTTTGATTATATTTTCTGTATTTGTGGTACCTATTGTGTGTATGATGTATGTTGTGGGTATTGGATGAATGAGAGATGTGTCAACTCTCGCGGTATATCGGATGGAAACCCGGATATAAATTTCATAGCCGATTCCGAATGGACGGTAATATGATCTGTACTCGGGCCACAATTCCACGTACCGCTTGGGTAAACGGCACCATCTTTCTTTTGTTATGTTGCTCTTGTTCATTTAGTTTGCTTACTTGAATTCAATATGTTGTTAGTTATGCATGATTCAACCAAGCGCATGGGCTTAGTGAGTTAGTCCAAAGGTCCTCCATTTAGGAGACAAAGAGCCGAAAAGGCCACCTTCGTGACACTACTTCGCCGCGCCGGTTGATGTATGTTCGGTTGGACGCGAGATACGTTCAATCGGGCATACTTAGTTTGATATTGTTATCTTTATTTTCGTATGTATAAGTCAATCGAGCGCATGGGCTTAGTAAGTGTGTTGTGAGATCCCCTATGGGGAGGGGCTAAAAGCCCTTTACCACGATGCTTTGCCGCGCCGGTTGATGTGCGTTCGGATTGGATGTAAGGTGTGTTCAATCGGGCATACTTGGTTGATATGATTGGTTCTATTCTTGTATGTGTGATGTGACGCGCATGGGCTTAGCATGTTGGTCTAAAGGTCATCTCTTTGAGAGATCAAGAGCCCCAAAAGGTCACCTTTACGGCAGTGCTTCGCCGCGCCCTTTTATTTTCTGTTTATATATTGCATCCTATTTCATGCATCAGGTCCGTGTCCGTTCGAACGCGTTCACGAACGCAACTCGAACGCGCATGTGTTTTTGCCTTATTATGTGTCAGGTCTCGTATCCGTTCGAACGCGTTTACGAACGCTACTCGAACGTGAGTATTCTGTCTCATTTCCGTTCGAACGCGTTTACGAACGCTACTCGAACGTGAGAATTCTGTTTCATTTCCGTTCGAACGCGTTTACGAACGCTACTCGAACGTGAGCATTCTATTTCATTTCCGTTCGAACGCGTTTACGAATGCTACTCGAACGTGAACATTCTGTTTCATTTCCGTTCGAACGCGTTTACGAACGCTACACGAACGTGCACACACTGAACTGAGTCTGTCTTATTATATTCATGCATAATTGCCTATTGGTTGATCTTTCTTATGCAAATGTGTCACAATTCGTATGCTTATGTCATGATAACATTTGAGTATTATTTCTTGCGGTATATCGGATGGAAACCCAGACGTAAATTCCGTAGCCGATTCCGAATGGACGGTAGTGCGGTCTGTACTTGGGCTACAATTCCACGTACCGCTTGGAAAAGTGCCCATATGTGTGCTTGTAGGGTCAATATGTGTGCTTGTGTTTTCCCGAATGTGATATGTAATTTTGTATGTTCATTGCTATCTTGAGATATATTAAGCATGCAATTTTGAATATGAGATATATGTGAAATACATGTATATTTAGGCGCATATTTTATTTTATAAATGTGAATTTAGAAGCATGATACCCTTAGAAATAAGTGTTACTTCAGCTTGTTTAAATTATTATATAAATCCTTTCATTACAAGTGACACGAGTAAGGGACCATTCCGAACCCAACGGTTTGAGGTTTTCCCTTGCGAGGGGTGAGTGCGGCCTTAAATCTTTGTCCCGGTTCACACCGGGTGGCGACTCCATGTTATGTAATCCTTCCCAACTAGGCCGCGAGCCTAGGAACGGCGTCGCCCAGGTCCTGTGCCCCACAGTCTGGCGACTCCACTGGGGATAGAGAATCGGCCCCGAATATTGTCTTGTAATGATTGGATTTATGTTTTAATTGACCGTGTCTATAGTGGATAAAGTGAGGGTTTAATCAAAGGCATTTTGAGGCTAGGTAATGGTTTGGTGTCTTCCTTCACTCACTACCTTTCTAGAAGGAAAAGCTGTGAAGGCACCTAGATAGCCATTTACTCTTAGCCTATTGTGATGGACTAATTTGGAGGACTCGTTGTTTATTCCTGACACCAAGCGATAAGAGCCTAAGAGGCTTGGGTATTTAAGTGAGCCTCGCTCCACCTTCCCTCTGGGGAATCTACAACGGGAAATCCATTTGACAGTCCGTCACACACCATAGCTCATTGGCACGTACCTTAGTGTATAAAAAAGGGTGCGCTCACTTGGTTGCTCGAACCCTTGAGTGGGGAGACCTAGTTGTGGGCCATCCTTCGCCGGTGAGAGCCTTTGTCTATACTCTTGCTAACCCACCCATAGACCGGTTTGTATGGTTAAAGTAACAATTATTTCCTTGAGTATGTGCTTGTGGACCACCCTCATTTGGATGCAGTTGGACTATCGTCAGAAATACGGGCTTGCTGGGCCATTTAAACTGGGGCAAGTCCGTACCTTATGACTATTAGGCCAAAAGCTTCTGAAATGTTGATGGGCCATTCTGTAGAAATTATTGTTGTACGTTTGCATTATCTTTCTTCTATGCTTGTGTTTGGGAACATTGTCGTTTGGATCTGTTTGGACCATGTGCCATGAGATATGGGCTTGTTCGGCCATTTAAACTGGGACAAGAACGTATCTCATGACTATTGGGCCAAAAGGCTTCTAAATAACAATGGGCCATTTTATGATTGTGTTCGGAATTTTATCATTTGGATTTAGTTGGGCTCTTTGCCATAAGACATGAACTCGTTAGGCCATTTAAACTGGAACGGGTTCACTCTTATGACAGTTGTCCCAAAAGCTTCTAAAATGATAATAGGCCGATTTGTTTGAAAATTTTAATTGATTTAGTATATTTTATATGTTACATGCATCTCATGCACCCCATGCATACATACATCATGCTAACCCTTGTGTTTTAAAAGCCATCATAGACTCCCGTTGGGTTAGGGAAGAGGGAAGACTCACCAAAATACCGAGAACAGACATGAGTGAATCAGATATTGAGGTATCCCGGATAGATCAGTTGGAAAGTGGCTTCGCCACGATTACTGAACAGTTGCAAGCCCTAACTACTGCCATGACAAATATGGATGTGCCCCGTGCTGGGGAAAATTCTGAGAATGTAAGGCGCGAGAAGCCTCCGAATGGGTTGGGGGATGATATCGCCGCTTTTGATGATGATAATGCAGAGTATGCAACAGACATGGTGATTGGGTCTCAGGCCGAGATACAGAAACTCAGAGATCAGGTTGAATCTGTTACCCGCAAGATGAGGGGTAAGAATGAAGATTTGCTAGACTATGAGACAATGAAGTTTGAGGAGCAGTTGCCAGCGCAGTTTAAGATGCCGGATTTGGCTAAGTTCAATGGGAATGGAGATCCGATGGTGCATCTCCGTCAGTATGTGTCTGTTATGAGTTCAGTTGGCCTGTCTCAGCGCCAAGTCCAAAAGATGTTTGGGATGTCACTCGAGGGGGCACCTGTGGTTTGGTATCATAGCCTTGAGAAGAAGGTTAAGGAAGATTGGAAGGAACTAGCTGATGCTTTTCTGAAGCAGTATGTTACAGACTTGGAGATTGATTTGTCACTCCGAGATTTGGAGAAAACTAAGCAGAAGCCGGAGGAGAGCTTCAAAGAGTATGTGGACCGCTGGAGGAGCCAGCTTCTGAAGATGCAGACCCGGCCCTCAGAAAAGGACCAGATCAAAATGATCATCAAGGGCACCAAGCCCTCGATCTATGGCAAACTGAGGAGAATGACTTCAATGATTACTGATTTTCGGCAGCTAAGAGAAACTGTCATGGACATTGAAGAAGAGGAGGCCGAGAACCGGAAGTTTTATGGCCAGAATAAGAGGAATTTTGGGGGGCATTCTGAGACAAGGCCCACTACTGCCGAAGTTGCCGCCATCAGAAATAGGCGATTTTCCAACCTTGGCAGGCCTCTATCGAAGGTGTTTGAAAAGTTAAAGATGCAAGGACTCCTGAGACCCTTGGAACCTAAACCACTTCCAAGCCCTGTACCCCACTACCTTGACTTAAACTTATTCTGTTACTTCCACCAACAAAAGGGTCACGAAACTGACAATTGCCCCCGTCTTAGGCATGAGATCCAAGACCTCATTGACACCCACAAAATACCCGACCCAGAAAGAGAACAACCCAATGCACACAGAAATCCCCTACCTAACTACATGATCAACTCTGGCCTACCCGAAACCCTTGTCCTCCAGGCTCTCAACCACTCAGCTTCATTCATTGGGATAAGGGATGACAAGGATGAAGAACCATAGGCTGAGGAAGAAGGCACTGCTGTTTCTCCAAGTTTATCTTGCATTTTTAATAAAGACATTGATTTTGTTTGCTTGTTCGGACCTTTTCTCAACAATAATAAAGAAGTTCATTTCGCTTACTTGTCTGAATCTCCACTTCTCAACTTGCAACATGAGTGCATTCAATCTTGGTATTAAGATGCTCAGAACACGGGGGATCCTCAGAAAAAGCAAGCAAAAGGATAAGTTAGTCGTTCAGAAACTGGGAAACGAGGACAGTGAGATTGTCAAAAATTGGAAAAAAATAAGTACATCGAGCCAGTCAACGAAGATAGAATGAATTAGTTCTTTGCATAAAGAAGAGAAGACTAAACAGTCATCAAGAGAATTGATAGAAAACCTAACCCAACGGAATAGAAACTTCATCCATGCATGCATACACGTAACGTATTTTGGCATTCTTTTTGGTGTTTGTTTTGTTTTGTAAATCACAGGTTTCAACAACGAAAAAGAGAAAGCGTCAAATGCAAGTCAACCAAAAGCCGCGACAGTACAATATCAGTCTGGGGGCGAAGCCCACATCATTATCAGCATGGGTTGAGGCCCACATCAGTATCAGTCTGGGGGCGAAGCCCACATCATTATCAGCATAGGTTGAGGCCTACATCAGTATCAGCATGGGTTGAGGCCCACATCAGTATCAGCGTGGGGGCGAGGCCCACATCATTATCAGCATGGGTTGAGGCCCACATCAGTATCAGCTTGGGGATGCGTCCCGGGGTTCAGTATCAGCTTGGGGATGAGTCACAAGGTTGAGACCCACGTCAGTATCAGTTTTGAGGATGAATCCTAAGGCCGAGGCCCACATCATCAAAGATTGGAATGAATCCAGGAATGAATCCTAGGGCCGAGGCCCACGTCGTCAGAGTTATGGAATGAATCCTAGGGCTGAGGCCCACATCATCAGAGTTTGGAAAGAATCCAGAGAATGAATCTCAGAATTTGGAAGGAATCCAGAGAATGAATCTCAGAATACGGAAGGAATCCATAAGAACGAATCTCAGTTTTGGAATGAATCCGAGAACAAATCTCAGTTTGGGAATGAATCCGAGAACGAATCTCAGTTTTGGAATGAATCCGAGAACAAATCTCAGTTTGGGAATGAATCCGAGAACAAATCTCAGTTTGGGAATGAATCCGAGAATGAATCTCAGTTTTGGAATAAATCCGAGAACGAATCTCAGTTTTGGAATGAATCCGAAAGCAAATCTCAGTTCTGGAACGAATCCAAGAATAAATCTCAGTTTTGGAATAAATCCTAGGGCCGAGGCCCAAATCACTTGCAGTTATGGGGATATGTCCCAGGATCGAGGTCCACTACATCACCAACTCAACTCAACACATGGTAAGTCAAGCGGCAGCTGGCGAGCCAGGTAAGTGAAAATGCATTGCATAAACTTTGATAGGATTGTCACTGTTGCACATTACACAAGTCCCATCAAAGTGGGGGCGACTGTAGGCATTACATTTTCGCATGTGAAACCCGATGATGAGCCTCATTTGGAGGCACTACCTTTTGAGTCACGGAAGCCGCGGGAAACGGATATCGGAAGGGGAAATTCAGAACAAACAAGCTCACTGTCTTCGTTAGTGCTGCGTTCGCTATTTCGTTCGAACGGGAAACAGATTGCGGGCGTTCGTGTCGCGTTCGAGGAAGCGTTCGAACGGTGTCGGTAATTCTGGTTTTGCTGCTAGCCTCACACCCAGCCCATTTAGCTCCCCAAAGCCCATAAAACACATCCCAAATTAAATAAATAAATATTAAACATTAAATAAAATATTTAAATCATTTACCAATTAAATAAAACATAAAATAAAATCATGCCTAATATAAATGAATCAAATATATTATATAATAAAACTAAAAAATAAGATTTGCCTAATTAAAATCAATCTTAACCAATTAAAGCCAATCACATATTTAACTTCCTAATTCAATAAGATATCCACCAATTTAAAAGTATTGACTTCCTAATCTAAACCAAATTTGTCCCCCCCTCAATCTTTGACTTTCCTTGCTAAACACCAAATCCTATCCCCTCTTTAATGCAAAATCCCTTCCCTTGACAACCCTAACCCTTCTCTATATAAACCACCCTTCACCAAGTCTCTCCTCTCCTCTAGTTGACGCAGATACACAAAAAAGAAGCCTTCCCATTGACGCCCATTGTAAGCAAGAAACAACAAGAATTTCTCTCATTCTCCTCCCTCCATAGCCGAAAATAACAAGCCTTCCTAAAGCCACTGAAACCAGCCCCTGCACCCCTCTAAAACACGCCCAAGTAGCCCCTAAATCACCTTAAAACAGCAGCCCAAATCACCTTAAAGTAGCAGCAAAAATCCTCCCAAAACAGTCCCCAAAATCCCAAAAACAGTAACATAAAAACTGCATAGATAATCTTAAAAATAATCACATATAATTGCACTAAGAACCCACACAACTTGGAATAGTTCTTTGAAAACATTGAAACAGGTAGCCCGTGCAGTGAGCAGCAAAACAGGAGCCGAATAGGAGCAGAACGGAGTTCGAATCGTAAGCAAAGCAGCGAAACAGTGAGCTAGGACGTTGAACCAGCGGACCAGAAAAAGTTGCGGAGCTTTACCCCCCTTTCGATCTTCGTGGAACGTGAGTCCGAGAGACGGCTTAAAAGGTTAGACCTGAGGGTATCTTTCACACTTATTCTCATTTTACTTTCTGGTCATTTATTTTGATTATATTTTCTGTATTTGTGGTACCTATTGTGTGTATGATGTATGTTGTGGGTATTGGATGAATGAGAGATGTGTCAACTCTCGCGGTATATCGGATGGAAACCCGGATATAAATTTCATAGCCGATTCCGAATGGACGGTAATATGATCTGTACTCGGGCCACAATTCCACGTACCGCTTGGGTAAACGGCACCATCTTTCTTTTGTTATGTTGCTCTTGTTCATTTAGTTTGCTTACTTGAATTCAATATGTTGTTAGTTATGCATGATTCAACCAAGCGCATGGGCTTAGTGAGTTAGTCCAAAGGTCCTCCATTTAGGAGACAAAGAGCCGAAAAGGCCACCTTCGTGACACTACTTCGCCGCGCCGGTTGATGTATGTTCGGTTGGACGCGAGATACGTTCAATCGGGCATACTTAGTTTGATATTGTTATCTTTATTTTCGTATGTATAAGTCAATCGAGCGCATGGGCTTAGTAAGTGTGTTGTGAGATCCCCTATGGGGAGGGGCTAAAAGCCCTTTACCACGATGCTTTGCCGCGCCGGTTGATGTGCGTTCGGATTGGATGTAAGGTGTGTTCAATCGGGCATACTTGGTTGATATGATTGGTTCTATTCTTGTATGTGTGATGTGACGCGCATGGGCTTAGCATGTTGGTCTAAAGGTCCTCTCTTTGAGAGATCAAGAGCCCCAAAAGGTCACCTTTACGGCAGTGCTTCGCCGCGCCCTTTTATTTTCTGTTTATATATTGCATCCTATTTCATGCATCAGGTCCGTGTCCGTTCGAACGCGTTCACGAACGCAACTCGAACGCGCATGTGTTTTTGCCTTATTATGTGTCAGGTCTCGTATCCGTTCGAACGCGTTTACGAACGCTACTCGAACGTGAGTATTCTGTCTCATTTCCGTTCGAACGCGTTTACGAACGCTACTCGAACGTGAGCATTCTGTTTCATTTCCGTTCGAACGCGTTTACGAACGCTACTTGAACGTGAGCATTCTGTTTCATTTCCGTTCGAACGCGTTTACGAACGCTACTCGAACGTGAACATTCTGTTTCATTTCCGTTCGAACGCGTTTACGAACGCTACACGAACGTGCACACACTGAACTGAGTCTGTCTTATTATATTCATGCATAATTGCCTATTGGTTGATCTTTCTTATGCAAATGTGTCACAATTCGTATGCTTATGTCATGATAACATTTGAGTATTATTTCTTGCGGTATATCGGATGGAAACCCAGACGTAAATTCCGTAGCCGATTCCGAATGGACGGTAGTGCGGTCTGTACTTGGGCTACAATTCCACGTACCGCTTGGAAAAGTGCCCATATGTGTGCTTGTAGGGTCAATATGTGTGCTTGTGTTTTCCCGAATGTGATATGTAATTTTGTATGTTCATTGCTATCTTGAGATATATTAAGCATGCAATTTTGAATATGAGATATATGTGAAATACATGTATATTTAGGCGCATATTTTATTTTATAAATGTGAATTTAGAAGCATGATACCCTTAGAAATAAGTGTTACTTCAGCTTGTTTAAATTATTATATAAATCCTTTCATTACAAGTGACACGAGTAAGGGACCATTCCGAACCCAACGGTTTGAGGTTTTCCCTTGCGAGGGGTGAGTGCGGCCTTAAATCTTTGTCCCGGTTCACACCGGGTGGCGACTCCATGTTATGTAATCCTTCCCAACTAGGCCGCGAGCCTAGGAACGGCGTCGCCCAGGTCCTGTGTCCCACAACTGGACTTAGATAAATACAAATTTATTTTAATATTCGTTAACCGTAGAAATCAATTTTATCTAATAGATGGTCATATATGAATTCGATCTTAATCCTGAGTGTACTACGAACTCATGCATGACAGTATGTGTCCTTTGATTTACTACAGTGAGGTTAGTGTTGCATTCCCGGCCAATAACTACGTATTTTGGGGATATTGTTTGGTGTGTAGCTGAGAACGTTTTACATAGATATGGAATTCACTCCTTCTTATGAGAAACAGAAGAGTATCTCTTTTAAGAGTTGATTCAGGGCTTGAACAATTTGAGCGCTCAATTTTTCTATTACGAATAGAAAGTTTTATATTCATAATTGTTATGAATTAATTATTCATTATAGAATCAATGGTGCTTAAGAGACAAAATATTTATAGGAGTTTAACGAACTTTTGACCCGGCTATATTTATGAGATATTCATGAAGGACTATATCCATATGTAATGACTATATCGATGTACATGGCATCTGCAATTATCTCAATTCACAAACAACAAGAAAAAATTAACCGGGGATAATTATGTTAAATGGAAAAGTGACATGAATGCTATTTTGGTATGTGAAGACCTTAAATTTATCCTAATGGAGGAATGTCTTCCTGAGCCAGCACCAAATACATGTTAAATGAATGACTATATCCATATGTAATGACTATATCGATGGACATGACATCTGCAATTATCTCAATTCTCAAACAACAAGAAAAAATTAACCGGTGATAATTATGTTAAATTGAAAAGTGACATGAATGCTATTTTGGTCTGCGAAGACCTTAAATTTATCCTAATGGAGGAATGTCTTCCTGAGCCAGCATCAAATGTATGTTAAATGAGCTCACCAATTACGAGTCCGTTATGAATGGTCCTCGTAGGTCCAATACAGAGGCAAATATTGCCGAATCTTCTAAATCTGCAAAGAAAAAGAAGAAAAGCAATTGGAAGGCTAAGGCAAAACCAATGAAAAAAAAAAGAACAACAAAAGCTCTAAAGGAACCAATGCCAAAAGAAAATGTTTCCATTGTGAACAACAAAGGACATTGGAAAAGGAATTGTCCGAAATACCTTGCTGAGCTTAAAGAGAAGAAGAATACATGTAAATACGATTTACTTGTCATTGAGTCTCTTTTGGTGGAGGATGATAAATCCATATGGATTTTTGATTTTGGTGCCACTAACCATGTTTGTTGTTCTTTGCAGCTACTTGACTCTTAGAGGGACCTTGCTGAAGGTAGCTTTACCATGAGAGTTGGGACATAGGATGCTGTTTCAGCAAAAGCAGTGGGAGTTTCAAATTTGAAATTAATAAGAGTTAGTTATGTTTGAATGGTGTGCTATATATTCCTGGTTTTCGCAGGAATTTGATTTCTGTAACAAAACTTATGAAATGTGGTTTTTCTATTTCATTTAATAATTAGTCAGTTATTATTAGTATAAATGGATTAAATATATACACAGGAAACTCCTAGAATAATTTATATGTATTAAGGCCGTCAATGCATGAATCACTGCTTAATACTGAAATGTTTAAGATTGAAAGATCTAAAACTAAACAACAAAAGATTTCTCATGATGATACCTATTTATGGCACCTTAGACTTGGTCACATTAACCTTGACCGGATAGATAGACTAATTAAGAATGGAGTTTTAAATCAGTTAAGACTCGGTACTTTACCTGTATGTGAATCATGTCTAGAAGGCAAAATGACTAAGAGACCTTTTACTGAAAAAATGATAAGAGCCAAAGAAACACTTGAGCTAATACATTCGGACGTTTGCGGACCGATGAATGTAAAAGCCCGATGTGGTTATGAATACTTCGTCACTTTCATTGACGATAGTTCTAAGAGTATCGTGCTGAGGTTGAGAACCAGTTAGGTAAAAATATTAAAATTCTACAATCAGATCGTGGAGGAGAATACGTTGATAGAGATTTCCAGGAATTCTTAGTTGAGCCTTGAATTGTTTCACGGCTCACAGCACCTGGAACACCACAACAAAATGGTGTTGCAGAAAGAAGAAATCGGACCCTACCATACATGATGAGATCAATGTTTAGTTATATCACTCTACCTAGTTCATTCTGGGGGTATGCATTGCAAACTGCAATGTATATCCTGAATGTAGTTCCTTCTAAGTCTGTTTCTAAGACTCCCTTAGAGTTGTGGAATGGTCGTAAAGCTAGTTTGTGACATTTCCACATATGAAGGTGTCCAACACATGTGCTAAAGAATAAGACTACTAAGTTGGAACCACGTTCACAGGTGTGCCTATTTGTAGGCTATCCTAAGGAAACTAGGGGTGGATTCTTTTATAGTCCAGAAGATAATAAAGTATTTGTGTCGACAAATGCTACATTTCTTGAGGAGGACTATATGAGAGAGTTCAAACCTCGGAGTAAAGTGTTACTTGAGAATTTACTTGCTGGTACGACCAGTACACCATTGTCAAATATTGACAAAGACATAACACTTTCTACATCTAAAAGTCAGATGCAAGTTTATCAGGATACCATACCTCATAGACGTAGTGGGAGGGTTGTAAGACAACCTGAATGCTATCTAGGAAATGGTGAGGTGCAAGTTGCTGCATCTTGTGATGGTATAGATGATCCATTGACCTATCATAGTGCAATGGAAGATACTGATAAAGAGAAATGGCTCAAAGCCATGAACCTTGAGATGGAGTCTATGTACTCTAACTCAATCTAGGTACTTGTAGACCAACCTGATGGAGTAAAACCCATAGGTTGCAAGTGGATCTACAAGAGAAAAAGATGAATAGATGGGAAAGTACAGACTTTCAAGGCTATACTAGTGGCAAAGGGTTATACCCAAAAGGATGGAGTTGACTATGAAGAAACTTTCTCGACAGTAGCCATGTTAAAATCCATCAGGATTCTTCTTTTCATTGCCGTATATTATGACTATGAGATTTGACAAATGGATGTCAAGACTGCATTCTTGAATGACAATCTTGATGAGAGTATCTATATGGTACAACCAGAGAGGTTCATTACCCAAGGTCAATAGCAAAAATTTTGTAAATTGCAAAGGTCCATTTATGGACTTAAGCAAGTATCTAGATCTTAGAACATAAGGTTTGATACTACGATCAAGTCTTATAACTTTGAGCAGAACACCGATGAGCCTTGTGTCTACAAGCGCATAATTGATGGTAAGGTGGTTTTCCTTGTGTTATACGTTGATGATATTTTACTCATTCAGAATGATAAGGATATTATCGGACGTGAAAATCTGGCTACCTAACCAATTCCAAATGAAAGATTTGGGAGAGGTAAGTTATGTACTGGGATCCAGATCATTCGATATCGCAAGAAATGATTGTTAGCAATGTCTCAAGCATCATATATCGACAAGATTCTTGTGCGATTTGGCATGCATAATTCCAAGAAAGGTAATTTACCTTTCAGGCATGGAATTCATTTGTCTAAGGAACAGTCTCCTAAGACACCTCAATGAGTTGATGAGATGAGACATATACCATATGCTTCAGTAGTTGGAAGTCTTATGTATGCATGTTATGCACGAGACTGGACATCTGTTTTACAGTGGGAGTAGTCAGAAGGTTTCAATCCAACCCAGGATTAGATCATTGGGTAGCGGTGAAACATATTCTCAAATATCTTCGGAGAACGAGAAATTATATGCTTGTATATATAAATCTGGATATGATTATGATAGGATATACTGACTCTGATTTTCAGACGGATGTCGATTCTAGGAAATCAACATCTGTATCAGTGTTCACCCTAGGTGGTGGGGCTATAGTATGGAGGAGCATAAAGTAATCTTGTATTGCTGACTCCACCATGGAGGCTGAATATGTAGCAGCTTGTGAAGCAGCTAAGGAAGCAGGCTGGCTTCGTAAGTTCTTGGCAGATTTGTAAGTTGTTCTAGATATGGATAAATCGCTCACACTTTATTGTGATAATAGTGGTGCAGTGGCGAACTCCAAAAAACCAAGAAGCCACAAGATGGGTAAGCATATTGAGAGAAAATATCACCTTATCAGGGAGATAATGCAGACATGAGATGTCGTTGTCATGCAGATTCCATCTGCAGATAACTTGGCTGATCCGTTTACAAAGACCTTATCGGCTAAAGCGTTTGAAGGTCATCTAAAGGGTTTAGGATTACATGACATGTCTCATTTGCTTTAGTACAAGTCGGAGATTATTGGGATTTATGTCCTAAAGCTTCATGTATTGTAAAACAGAATTGATTATTGTAATAATAATAAATACATTATTCATTTTATTAAAGTTGTTTGATTTATATCGCATATTGTCCAATTGTCTTGTGTACCTTGATTACTATTATACCTTCAGACTTAGTGTATGTTTGATGTACAAGAGGATTTAAGCCTGAAGTTAGTAATCTAAATAGTCCATAGATAGTAAACAAATAGGGTACTTTGTTTGTGGTTTATCTATAGATGCGGTCCATTCTATACTTGTATGACGACCTTGATCCGGGATCATTCATGTAGTGACATGGGAATAAAGCCACATTGTATGATGAGTTCATATAGGACTGGACTCAGATAATTATGAATTTCTTTTAATATATGTTAACCGAAGAAATTCATTTTATCTAATAGATAGTCATATATGGATTCAATCTTAATCTTGAGTGTACTACGAACTCCTGCATGACAGGCTATGTCCTTTGATTTACTATGGTGAGGGTGGTGTTGCATTCCCGGCCAATAACTACGTATTTTGGGGATATTGTTTTGGTGAGTAGTTGGGACATTTTACATAGATATGGAATTCACTCATTCTTACGAGAAGCAGAAGAGTATCTCTTTTAAGAGTTGATTCGGGACTTGAACAATTTGAGCGTTCAACCTTTCTATTACGAATAGAAAATTTATATTCATAATTGTTATGAATTAATTATTCATTATAGAATCAATAGTGCTTAAGAGACAATATTTATATGGGTTTAACTGACTTTTGATCCGGCTCTATTTATGAAATATTTGTGAATGGCTATATCCATATGTAATGACTATATCAATGGACACCGAAGTTGTTCGGTTTTATTTTATCCATCTACGATAACGAGAGTTCAACTTCGAGTTTTTAGTGAAATAACGCGGAGTTAATAATTCGTAATATTTGTTAAAGAGTTTAATTAATATTTCGAAATTATTGGAGCTCGGAACCGTAGGTCCATTTGGTCCTCGTGCTAGCTCGATTAACTGTAGCAACTTAATATAATTAGATTGTCTAATAATATGCTCACATTATATTTATATATTATTAATGAGATTAATAAATTCATTGTCACAAATGAAAACTATGTTAAATTAGTTTAACTTAATGTTTTCTAGAATTCTTTGATTATAAGATAATCAAGTCTTGATTATGAGATAATCAAGTTAGTAATAATATGAGATAATTACTACAACATAATTGAAGGTAATTTAATCATTATTGAGATAGTGATTTTCATTTACCTTGGAGACAAAGCCATATGGCTTGCCATGCTCTCCAATTTATTATGTCTATTAGGTGGCTTGTATACACCTAATAGTTTTGTCAATAGCTAATCCATTTTTATGCTTTGGTATGGCCTCCACATTTATGTGTTTGCCATTGAAAGAAAGCATTGGATGCTTAATGACAAAGTCCTTATCTTTAACTTATCATTTCTTATACTTTGGTATGACATTCACATTTTTGTGTTGGCCATTGCAAGAAAGCATTAGATGCTTAATGACAAGGTTAGTTGGCTTGTGTAAGAGAATATAATCTCTACCATTTCTCTCACTTCTATGGTTAACATTTTGCATTCATTCACACAAGTGTTGTGAGAAATAAAATGAGAGAAAATAGAGAGAGTTCAAGCATTCACAAGTGTTGTGAGAGTGTTTGAAATTCCAAAAGCCAAATACCATTGTGACATCCTAATTCTCTAAATTGTTTAGAGTTTGATCTTTGTGAGTGAAGCCCACACTTCGGTTTGTTGGTTACGAGTCATAGTTCGGAAGATTGAATGGTTGATCCAAGCGTTGGAATTGATTTCGGCTACTACAACAAAGAGAGAAGGCAAAGAAAATTTTAAAGATCCATACCGGAGCCGGTGCCTACACAAGCAACTTCCGCCGCACTAAGGAAAGTCGTTTCCTACACCTACATCTTCCTTCCGATCGTGTCTCCCAGCTATGTGCGGTATCGACACCATCTTATCTTCAGTTGTGGCATTTACGCCTTGGTCACGCCTCTTTAAGTAAACTTCATCCTTTGATTTATAATGGATTCTTAGGTTCTGTTACCAAACAGTCTTCTTTACGTTGTGTCTTTTGTCAACTTGGAAAATAACCGGCTTTATCTTTTAATAATAACAATGTTATTTTCATTGCTCCGTTTGATTTAATTCACTTTGATATATGAGAACCTTCTCATACGCCCACAATGAGAGAGTCCAAATATTTTGTCATATTCGTTGGTAATTATTCTTAGTTTACTTGGATCATTCTCATGAAACAACGCTCTAAAGTACCTCAAATTTTCATTGATTTTACAACTATGGTCAAAACACAGTTCTTCAAGACCATCAAAATTTTACACACTGATAAGACCAAAAAATATCTTGATCTACACTCCAACATTTTTTGAAAGAACAAGGTATCATATCCCAAAGATCATGCCAATACACATCTCAACAAAATGGGCTAGCAAAACGCAAACATCGTCACATTCTAGATTCAATTCGATCTATGCTCATATCATCTTCTTGTCTAGAACATTTTTTGGGTGAATCCGCTCTCACCGCAGTATACATTATCAATCGTGTTCCTTCATCGGTCACCAAACAACACATGTCTCCATATGAGTGCCTATATGGTATTCTTCTCTCTTATGATCTTCTTAAAGTTTTTGGAAGTGCCTATTTTGTCATTTTTCCTCCTATAGAGCACCATAAATTAGAACCTTTTGCCCGACTCTGTTGTTTCTTGGGTTATGGAATCAAAACAAAGAGTATCGTTGTTGGGATCCTCTGTCACATAATATTGATGCATCATCTTCCTGTTATCCTCATCGAGTAAGACACCCTCCTAATTATCTTCAAAATTATCATTGTTTTTCCAATATTATTTCTTTAGATGAACCTCAGTCCTATAGGGAAGCATCCTCTAATCCTCATTGGTAGCAAGCTATGCCAGATGAATTACAACCTTTGGAAAAAACTGATACTTGAGATTTAGTTGATCTTTCTCCCGAAAAAACTCCAGTGGGATGCAAATGGGTATATAAAATAAAAACACAATCAGATGGCTCAATTGAGCGTTATAAAGCACGTCTTATTTCTAAGGGCTTCACTCAAGAATATATGATTGATTATGAGGAAACATTTGCTTCAGTTGCTCGTCTTACCTTAGTCTGCAGCCTGCTTGCCATTGCTACTGCCCGACAATGGAGTTGGTCTCATATGGATGTCAAGAATTATGTTCTCAATGGTGATCTAGCTGAAAACGTTTATATGAAACCCCATTCTAGTCTTGACCATCCACCACACAAGGTACGTCGCATACGTCATGCCCTATATGGTCTGAAACAAGCTCCTCGTGCATGGTTTGCCAAGTTCAATGCGACTATTTGTCAACTTGGGTTCACCTCCAGTCCAAATGATTCTGCCATATTCCTTTGCAAATCCGGTTCAGGAATCGTGATGCTACTTATTTATGTTGATGACATGATTATTACTGGGGAATATGTTTCTGGAATTACGAACCTTAAGCGGTCTCTTAGTCAACAACTTGAAAGAAAGATCTTGGTTCTCTGAATTACTTCTTGGGCCTTGAAGTTACTTCATCTGATGATGGCAATCATCTCTCCCAAGCCAATTATGCTTCTAATCTTATTTCTCGAGTCGGCCTTACAAATAGCAAGACAAGTCCCTTAGACTTACACCTATGGATGGCACTCCTCTTGATGTTCTTACTCTCTACAGACAATTAGTTGGCAGTCTCATTTATCTCACTGTTACTTGATCAGGCATTGCTTATGTCGTTCACATTGTGAGTCAGTTTATGGCTGCTCCTAGATCTCTTCATTTTGATGTTGTGCTTCGCATCCTTCGCTATGTTTAAGACACTCTCTTTTATGGTCTCCATTTCTCTACTAATTCTTCACTTGTTCTTTGAACTTACTCTGATGCAGATTGGGCAAGTGACCTTATTGATCGATTCACTACTGGCTATTGTTTTTTTCGTGGTGACTCGCTTATTTTTTGGAGTTGTAAGAAACATACATTGGTTGCTCGTTCTAGTACTGAGGCTGAATATCGAGCTCTTGCTGCAACTACTATTGAACTTCTATGGCTACATTGGCTCCTCGAGGATATGGGAGTGTCTCAACCACCCTTCACTACTCTTTACTGTGACAGTCAAAGTGCTATTCAAATTAGGGATAATGATGTATTTCATGAACATACTAAACATATTGAGATTGATTGTTGAAAGTACCTACAAGCAATAGCGACAAGAAATCTCTATACCAAGAGGGGGGTGAATTGGGTTATCGCTATAAATGCGGAATTATAAAATCTTTGCCGATTTTAAGCTCTTATTACCAAGTGGGAGTTTTAGGCAATTTTCTCTATTCCAATTAATAGCCTATATGCAAGTTTCTAATCAATATTATAAATGTAATCAAACTTGCAAATAAGTAAAAGTTAAGGGAAAGAGAAATACGACACCACGATTTATAGTGGTTCGGCCAAACGTGCCTACGTCCACTCCCCCAAGCCTCGCTTGAAGATTTCCACTATAATCTAGTTTTCCGTGGTTCACTCGTAACCAAGAGTTTTCCGCAAAGGCGCACTCCAAACCCTTTTACAATTTTGAGTTTTGTTCGTAGGTGCACTCACAACCCTTACAACTTACCCAACCAAATGGGATTTCACAAATCACAAGTGTTTTTGATAAGAAGGAATTAACACACACTTGGGCACTCACAGATAATAAGAAGATTGTGTGAGAGCAAAACCCAAGTGATCTAAGCTCACTAAATGTAATGAAGATGTGTGTGAGCTTGTATGAGTGTTTAAGTATTTGAAGATTTAAGACACTCTTGTTTTTGCTTCTAAGAAATGATATGAAGATGCAAGAACTAAGCAAAAACGAATTTGGGACTCATTTATATAGAAAATGAAAATTGTCCCTGCAGTCACTGCCGAGACCGGCGAGGAGACCGGCATGCCGGTCTAGGGTTTCAATGTCTCCCAACGGCTATATAACGTTCAAAAAACTAGCCGTTAGACCGGCGAGAAAACCGGTATGGAGATCGGCGAGGACCAGCCCGGTTCCAGAGAGTAGAATTTCTTTGCCAATACCGGCATGAAGACCGGCGAGGTAACCGGCATGGTATGGCCCGGTTCCAGTAGGCATGCGAAACAGGGGAAGGCCGGTTTAATGACCGGTAAGGGATCGGTAGGGCCATGCCGGTTCCAGAGAGCTTCCCTAAATACTAAAATGCAGATTTGAAGGTTTTAATGCATTTTGTACATGCCCCTAATGCATCTAAGTGAATGTGCATGATCCCTATGAGCTTAGGCACTTGAATATTACATCTCACAATACAAATTAAATCCTAAGCTAAGACTTTTGCAATATAATATTAATTTGCCGCAAGTCTTCACATTCTCGCTCTTCACCGCATATGCTTCGACACTTTTTGAATTGCTTCGTGTTTGCACGTCGAAGTCGTCGATTGCGTTGACGTCATCAAATCCAATTACGCGACCAAGTCGCCAACAATCTCCCCATTTTTGATGATGGCAACCCCTTAAAACTTGTTGATACTTGTGAGCTTTTTGGAGTCCAAATTTGACAATTTTGCTCCCCTCAACATAAGCTCCCCCTCAATGTGTGATTGTCTTGAATATAGCTCTATAACAACTTGACACAAACACATTAGTACATTTACTCCCCCTTAAACCAAGGGTGAGGGTAAAACAAGTTTTAATCTCATTTCTAATGATTTCTCCCCCTTTGACATTATCAAAAAGTGGAGAAGCAAAATTAAGTTCGAAAATGAGATACCAATAGATAGATGTGTGCGAAAATGATAACAAATTTAAAAGATTTGCACATTTGGCATTTCCCCCTTTTTGCCATAAAAATCAAAATTCATGCATAAAATAACATTTTTCAAAAGATAAATACTCATGAATACCATTTAAAATCTAAGATCATCTTAAGCATGATTTCTCCCCAATTTGATACCAATTAAAAATATATCAATACATTCCATGATACCAATTAAATAATTATCAAAGTCCATGCATTTCATGATGCCGATTATATTCATATAAGATTATGCCAATTTACATGCATTTCATTTTCAACCAATTAGTTCATATGGCAAGACATATTCAATCAAGTGATCACATATATTGCATTTAACTCAATAAATTTCATGTGATACCAATTGAAATAAGGAAGGGGTTTAAGTATATGATTAAGGCATTTAATGATATCAAATTAACAATTGATACCAATAGAAAGTTAAATACATTGCCTAATCACTTTGTATGCTTCAAAAATTATTTTTACCAATATGAAATATGCATACATATGTAAATTAGAGGAAACGGTACCAATGTTTCCGTGGATACGGATTTAAACTTTACCGTTGCGATTCCTCATTTCCTTGAGCATTTGGGATCAATTTTTCATTCTCTTTAAAGATCCATTCCCAAAGCTCCCCCTACAAATTTATCAATTACACTTTGGTACCCAAACTTTCTTGGGTCCATTGGGGTTAGTTTTGATTCCTTGAGGAATCCATGCATTCTTCATCACATTCATATACATGCATTCAAAAATTTTATGTCCCTTTTTGTTACAAGCATGGCATGTGACATTTTCATCTATTTCATTCTTAGCATGAGAATATGATGCCTTAACAAAGTAATTCTTCAAAAATTTTATTTTAATATAAGGCCTATATCCTAATCCTTCTCTTTTAAATGCACATTTTTGGGATCCAATAAGCATATTAAAGTTTTTATGTCCCAATGTGAATTTGCTAAGTATGTTTTGCAAATCTACAATCTTAGTATTTAATAAGACATTTTCATTCAATATAGATTCGCAATCGCATGTCTTAGAGCTAGATGGCATATTTAATATGGCATTTTCAAGTTCTAGCTTTTTAATCTTTTTAAACATGCATTTTCATCATTTAAGCATGCAATTTCTTTTTCATGTTTAGCCTTTAAGCATATAATCTCATTATCTAAAACATGAATTTTATCAATACTAGTTGCATGTTCAATTCTAAGTGTAGCATGCTCATTTTTGACCAATTTTAATTTCTTTTTAAGCATATCACACAATTCTTTTAAGTCATTAAAAGCATCAAGTAATTCAGAATTGTGTACCTCTTCTTCTTCGCTTTCTTCTTCAATTTCAAATCGGATTGTCTTCATCCGTGATAGCCATAAATGCTATTGATTTATCTTTGACTTCAACTTCTTCCTCCTCGGATGAGCTTGAATCGCTATCGCTCCAAGTTGAAGTTGCTTTCATTGCCTTTTCTTTGATTTTCCTTTTATTTTCCTCAATGGGCAATCGGTTAGCTATGTGACCCAGTTTGTTGCATTCATAACACATAATTTTCTTGTTCTTCCGCGGCCATTTTTCTTCTTTCTTTTCATCCGTTTTTGATTTTCCCTTTCGATTAACAGACTTAAGAAGCTTCTTCAAGTTCTTGTTCAATTGAGCCAACTCATCATCACTATCTTCTTCTTCTTCACTTGAGCTTGACTCATCTTTTCTTCTTGCTTTTAAGGCCAAGGATTTCCTTGTCCTTTTCTCATCTTCCTCATTTTTGTCCATTTTGATCTCCATTTCGTACTCAAGCAATTTGCCGACCAAATCATCCATTTTCAAAGTGTTTATGTCGTTTGCTTCTTTAATGGAGGAGGTGTAGCTTCTAAACTCTTTCGGGAGAGATCTCAAAATTTTCTTCACTTGATCCGATGTCCCGATGACTTTTCCCAATGCTCCCAAATGATTGATGATGACCGTAAACCTAGAAATCATGTGATCAATTTCTTCCCCGGATTCCATCTTGAAATTGTCCAATTCGCACATGAACTGGTTGATCTTCGATTCCTTCACTTGGCTTGTGCCCTCATTGACCATTTCCAAAGACTTCCATAAATCATATGCATTTCCACATTCCGGAAGCTTGCTAACTTGATCCCGATCAATGGCACATAGGAGTTGGTTGAGTGCCTTAGCATTTTGTGAAGCTTGTTTTAGATCCTCACTATCCCATTCTAAACTCGGCTTCGGAATCTCAACCCCATTGCTATCCCTTTTTGTTGGCATTTTGCACCCCGTGTGATAATCAAATAGGATGGCGGATCATTGGCTAGGAGATAAGTCAACATTCTTGACTTCCAATAATTGTAGTCGGTTCCGGTGTAAAACGGAGGTCTAGTAGTTGAATATCCCTCGGCAAAATTTGAAAAGTGGCTTGTAGATCCCATAGTCTATTCTCGGACGGTTAAGTCTTTCTTGAGAATACCTCGCTCTGATACCAACTGAAAGTACCTACAAGAAATAGCGACAAGAAATCTCTATACCCAAGAGGGGGGTGAATTGGGTTATCGCTATAAATGCGGAATTATAAAATCTTTGCCGATTTTAAGCTCTTATTACCAAGTGGGAGTTTTAGGCAATTTTCTCTATTCCAATTAATAGCCTATATGCAAGTTTCTAATCAATATTATAAATGTAATCAAACTTGCAAATAAGTAAAAGTTAAGGGAAAGAGAAATACGACACCACGATTTATAGTGGTTCGGCCAAACGTGCCTACGTCCACTCCCCCAAGCCTCGCTTGAAGATTTCCACTAGAATCGAGTTTTCCGTGGTTCACTCGTAACCAAGAGTTTTCCGCAAAGGCGCACTCCAAACCCTTTTACAATTTTGAGTTTTGTTCGTAGGTGCACTCACAACCTTTACAACTTACCCAACCAAATGGGATTTCACAAATCACAAGTGTTTTTGATAAGAAGGAATTAACACACACTTGGGCACTCACAGATAATAAGAAGATTGTGTGAGAGCAAAACCCAAGTGATCTAAGCTCATTAAATGTAATGAAGATGTGTGTGAGCTTGTATGAGTGTTTAAGTATTTGAAGATTTAAGACACTCTTGTTTTTGCTTTCTAAGAAATGATATGAAGGTGCAAGAACTAAGCAAAAACGAATTTGGGACTCATTTATATAGAAAATGAAAACTGTCCCTGCAGTCACTGCCGAGACCGGCGAGGAGACCGGCATGCCGGTCTAGGGTTTCAATGTCTCCCAACGGCTATAAACGTTCAAAAAACTAGCCGTTAGACCGGCGAGAAAACCGGTATGGAGACCGGCGAGGACCAGCCCGGTTCCAGAGAGTAGAATTTCTTTGCCAATACCGGCATGAAGACCGGCGAGGTAACCGGCATGGTATGGCCCGGTTCCAGTAGGCATGCGAAACAGGGGAAGGCCGGTTTAATGACCGGTAAGGGACCGGTAAGGTCCATGCCGGTTCCAGAGAGCTTCCCTAAATACTAAAATGCAGATTTGAAGGTTTTAATGCATTTTGTACATGCCCCTAATGCATCTAAGTGAATGTGCATGATCCCTATGAGCTTAGGCACTTGAATATTACATCTCACAATACAAATTAAATCCTAAGCTAAGACTTTTGCAATATAATATTCATTTGCCGCAAGTCTTCACATTCTCGCTCTTCACCGCATATGCTTCGACACTTTTTGAATTGCTTCGTGTTTGCACGTCGAAGTCGTCGATTGCGTTGACGTCATCAAAATCCAATTACGCGACCAAGTCGCCAACAATTGTCATTTCATTCATCAACATATTGCTCGCGGAACTCTTCGGTTGGTGTATTTACGCTCTGACGATCAAGTAGCTGATAATCTTCACCAAATCTTTTCTACATGGTCGCTAGACAATCCTTGTTTCCAAACTCAATCTGGTTTCCTCACTACTATCTTGAATTTGAGGGGGGTGTTAAAGATATGATATATTGTAGTTACCATATATCGTTATTCCTATATTAATGTTGATTGATTGTATACATAATTATATGGGAATTTTCTCGATATAATCCTTTTGTAATGCCTATATAAAGGTCATATGTATACTATATTGCAATCAAAAAAGTAGTATATTTTTCTTCAAACTCTCCTCTTTCTGTTTCTCACAGTTTTTATTTTGATAAATGGAAACCTGCTGATGGAAACTGAAACTGAACTGTTTTCTGAGGGATTTTCTTGTAAAGATACTGACTTACAAGTTTTATGATCATTAAACTAGCTAGTATGTATTATTTAGTGCTTAACAATCCATGAACATTCTGGACGGTCCAAGGCCTTGATTTGCTTATGACCTAGCAGTGACCAACACTGAACTGAAGAAAATTTTTGGTTCTTTTTCTTCCTCCAAATATCTTGTTACATTACTAATTATTATACCTTATGTCCCTTGTTTGATCGCTTTCTGCTTATAGTCCAAAAACCGGAGAAGAGTTGGTTAAATTCGTGGGTCTGCATAATAATTTTCAATTGTTAAACCTTATTATCATCAAAGATATCAAGAAGTTTGAGAATTGCAATCAATTGTACTTGGTAATGATATGGACTAACATATACCTACATCAGTCAGCCGATTTTTGCACATTCTGCTTCAATTATTACGATAATGTAGGCTAATTACTCTCCCTCTGCGGTTCATGTGTCTGCATTTCGTTATTCTTGGGTGTGATTAAGTTTGATAGAAATCCCAAAATCCGATCGAGTATTGGGATATCATTCTGCTTGGTACGAGCTGATAAGAAACTATGACGGAAAATCGTTCTGATTTTTAATTCATAAATAGATATGGAATTTGAAATGATTTTTTATCCCAAATCTATAATCGATATAGAATCGGATTGGAAAATATAGTTCATCCCGACTAATTGTCATCTCTAAGTGTGATCCTCAAATCATATTGATGGTGATGGTGTATCAGTAATAGTAGAGTCAAGTTAGTAATTAGAGACTGAGATCAGACTAGTTTGTCATGTCAATTTTTTCTCGAAACATGTTATGATTTCTGAACCCATAGCAAAGTCAAGTTAGTACTTATTTCTTTTTCTTTGTAACTCAGGCATATCATCTCAAATCTTTATGTATATACGGGATACTTGCAAGGTTCTCCCTTTTTTTTTTTTTTATCTATCTTATTATACTTTATAAAAGTAGATGAACACATTTTTAAATTGTAATTTAATACTTCAAAAGGTAAAAGAATACATGCTTTCCAAAAAGGTAATGAAGCAAAAACCAATGGGACCCTTAAAACGGCTTAGTTGGTAACAAATACAAGAGCAGCTGGCCAGAATCAATAGAACCCTATGTTAGCTCTATGTTTGTTAGAAATGTCCTTGACAAAATAAGTTTAATTAAATTATAATGAGTTTTGAAGATCTCGGTGTAATTGGACAAGTATTTGGACGACATCAGATGAAGTTGTCAAGGTTTGCGTTCGTGGTGCGTTCTTGTTTGGGTTCGAACGCTCTGCGTTCGTGATTCGTTTGAATGGACGGTCGAACAAAGCTTTCAGAAGCTTCACGTTTGAGGTACGTTCGAGTCACGTTCAAACGAAATTGTCCAGAGGTTTCGCGTTCGTTGTGCGTTCGTCAGGACGTTCGAACGATTTTGCGGAACTGCTCGTGTTCGTCATGTGTTCGAACGACTATGCGTAAGTGAGTTATTTTGGACGTATTTTTGAGCCAGTTTTCCACAAGGAAAAAACTATATTTGCCCTACTTATATAAACAAATACTTAGCCACTTTACCCAGATGAAGAAAAACAATTTAAAGAGCCTCCATACACTTTGTTTCTTCATTCTTGATTTTCACCTTGAAGATTTTCTTACTTACTTGTCTTCTTTGTCTTGGTGATATTGATCTTTGATTGACCATCAACACATAAACATAATACTAACTCAATTTCCTAAACTTTCAGAGTTCTTTAGGAGGAAGATTGTTAGTCGGAGTTCCAGCGTTACAAGTTCGCATGGTTGATCCACGTAGAGACTTTAGAGGTTCTGAAGAAGATCGGTGCGAGCTCGGGGAATTCTTCGAGTTATTCCAGTGTATAGATATTTGAGTCAATAGAATTACTGCATAAGTCTTATTTCATTGTTGTAAGCTTTTCTCTTATAGTGGATTTGGCCGGTAGCGTATATACCCGGAGTTATTTTTAACTCGTGACAGTTTTTCACTTCGTCAACAAAATTATTGTGTTGATTTTGTTTATTGTTTTGATTTATTATTTTATTCATATCTGCCGCTCTAATTTTGACACCTTAGTTAGATTAAGTTATTTATTTAATTCGCAGAGGGTCAGAATCTTAGATAAAAATAGAATTTTCACCCTAATTAATGCTTTCGCCAATGTAATTATGAAACATTATTAATTTAATCCTCTCCCTGTTATCCTAATTCACCTTCTGATAAATGATAATTTTGCCCATTGCGACTTTTAGACCATTTTAGTTGGAGGGTCATGCATCAAAGTTGGAACCTCTCATCAGTTTTTGGAGAAAGTCAAAGTGTTTTTGGTGTACACACCTTCATCTCTTACATTTTATACAAGACCTTCCCTGGGTTAAGGCGTGCGAGACGCCCACCTTTGGCCACTGAATTTTTTTTTTTATTGTAAGTCCTAAATTATTAATGGATAAGTTTCTCAAAATTTTTATATCATAATATTATATTATGGTCAAAGAATCATAAAATATAAAAATGACTTTAGACACCGAAGATTTCAAGACTGGCCCTGATTTTATAGTAGGGTCGATAAAAAAAATTATCGAATGAGTATATAGATATCCGTCTCAGCTAAGACTTTCTCTTCATAGTCATGTTCATGTATTTTTCTTGTTGCCTCGTTGATAGATAATTAATAACTTCTTTTCTTCTTTCTTCTTTCTTTTCTTCTTTCTTCTTTTTGTAGTGTTAGTTAAACTCGAAGAGTCTCTCTTCAGGATTTTTTTTATGCGTAAAAAATTCTTATTTTCGCTAGTGTAAACTGTAAGTATGAATATTTGAAAAGGAATGCAATTTTCCCATTTTCTAACAGCTCAACTCCTTGTAAACTACATTGAATTGAGTAGGCTTTAAGTGTGCAATATCCTTTGTTACCATAACAAAACTATGCCTACACATGAACTTGTGATGTTTATAGACTCCTAAATTTGACCAAAATTATGAATTTTTCAAGAATTACCAACCCTACAGTAACATCTCCATCACATTAACATGAATTAGCTCTTACTTCATTTGCAAGCCATCATTGAAAGAGAAATATTAAAGGGACTACCAACAAAAACATCACTTGTATTTTCAAAGCCACTAATGAGGCATGCCTTTTTTGTGCCTATTGATGCTTGTATGAACTGGCAGGTGTCCACTATCAACACATAATTGACAATAGAGGGAGGAAAAAAAACTAACTATTTCTAGCTGAAGGAACCCCACTTCCTATTTCATTAGGTATGGAGTTTGGTTTAATTAAGTGGACCAAACTTTACTAACTTCAATATTCCATTTTACATCATTATATAAACAACCCCATTTAACAAATTTCCCCAAACCATCTTCACATCTTTTTGCACTCTCTTTTACACATCTCAATCAAAAAATGGCAGGAGCTTTTGCTGGGTTTGTTTGTTTAGTTGTAGTCTTTTGTATGGTGGTTCCAAGCTTGGCTACAGTTTACACTGTGGGAGAATCCTCAGGCTGGACAATGGGTGCTGATTATAGCACTTGGACTAGTGGGAAGACCTTTGCTGTTGGTGATAGCCTTGGTGAGTATAAGATCAGTTTCATCAAATGTTGATATTTTTGTTTTTCCTAACATGACTATACAAATTTCTTATATGTTGAGAATTTTGTTTCATTGATAGTTTTCAATTATGGAAGTGGGCACACTGTTGATGAAGTGAGTAGTAGTGACTACAAATCATGCACTGTGGGAAATGCAATCACTTCAGATGGTTCAGGTGCCACCACCATAACTCTAAAGACTGCCGGGACACACTACTTCATTTGTGGTGTCCCTGGCCATTGCGGCAGCGGCATGAAGCTTGCTGTCACTGTGGGAACAGGGTCACCAACCAATTCGCCATCAGGCTCAGGCTCAGGCTCAGGCTCAAGCTCAGGCACAGGCTCTGGAGGCTCTAACACTTCCTCCTCACCGCCTTCTGGACGTAATACGACAACAACCACAACATCTTCATCTAATGTACCTAATTCATCTTCAGGGGCTCATGTCTCTCCATTTGTTGGTCTAGTAATTACTAGTGTAGCATTTTTTATGTTGGTTCTGTCATAAGCCCTTGCTAATCACCAGGATAGAGGCAGTGCTATATATAATTCTCTCCTCTACTAAAGAATTTATGTGAGTATGTTACAGGGTCATTGCTTTTCTGTTCAAATCACAAGGGATGGGTCTTTTGTCCATGAAATTATGAGTCAATTTCCTCATATATTTATGGGTGTGTTTAGAATTAATGTACTATGATAAAAAATTATTTCAGTAATTCAACCTCAAATTGTTCAACAAAATGTATTTCAACAATCTTACGCCGAGTAAAACCAACTTTAAATCACTAATACAAGTATGCAACACATAAACATTCACATTTTTCACAGTATTTTAAAATTTTATATATTCAATAAATCAACTCGTTTCAAATCTTAGCAATCCATCAATCCATACAAAACTTCAAAGCATTTTAGTATCAGGCATTCAGAAAGTACTTGAGGTCATGAGTTCGAATTCTGAGACGGTCGGGGATTTTACCTATTCCGTTTAAGTCCAGAATTAGTGGTTTGGCGGCGGAATTTTCAATGATTAAAAAAAAAAAATTACTTATTGGATGAGCTCATTTCTACAGTTTTGTTACATGTGATGGCCCACTTGCTACTCTTTTTTGCGTTGCGCAGTTATTTTATTTATATTTGGAACGGTGAGAGCTAAATCCAGAGGATTTGGCGATTTGTTTAATTTATGGAGTTAATATTTATTTTAATAATCTTCCTATATATATATATATATTTTTTAAAATAATATAAAATGACTTGTTATGTACATAGTGTGATGTCAATCGGTTGATTTTTATGATATCTTTGGTTTATGTATATGACATTATTTTTTCCTCATAAACCTAAATAATACGATCACCTAAAATTTAAATAAAATAGAAGTAGGATGTGTTGTTGAAGATTGAAATCTTATCTCACTTCTTAAGGTATAAACATGAATTTTCCGATCTCTCGAAGATGCTCTTAGTGCTGAGAAGATGGTACAAGCGTTTGAGTTTTTTGTTTTTTTTAAATAGGGTTTGAGATTATATGTATATATTTTTTTATCATTGAAACTTGAAATCAAGACTCACACAGCCGGTACATATTTTTATTCTAATTCTAATTCTAATATATGAGGAAACTAAATTGAGAAAAATATTAAGACCAAATGTTCTTATCATGTTTGGGTTCTAATGTACTATAAGAGTCTTCTTTTCCTCTACTCCTATTGTTGTTGTTATTATTGATATAGTTACTAAGAATCTAAGATTGAACAAATATTCTCATATAAACTAATTAAGTTTTCACCTTACATGATATGTATTGATTGATTGAAGAGTGAAAGTGATTATTAAAATAAGAACATTTATATCTGAATCAATGTGTGAATAAGTTAAATCAAAATGACATCGTTTTGAATTTATCTTATTCGGACACTAATTCAGACACAAATTTCGAACAAAATAATTTTTTCCTCCACACAAATATATGGGTCATATTTCACTTTTATCCAACCAATAAATCCATATCATGTAAGGTGCAAACTCAATTTATACAAAAATGTTTGTAAAATCTTTATGGCCGAAGGTGGGTAACAAAACCGATATGTCCCACAAATGCAACTGTACATAGCATAAAATTTTCGAATTATAGATATTGTAGTGACAAATGTACAACTTGTAAGTTGTTCATTTCAATGAGTTAGAGAGCATATGTGAGCTGGTTAGAAAGCTTATAGAATCCTCTTGTAATCTGGGTTCTTTCTCATCAATAAGAGAGAGCATGAAGCTCGTTCTGATTCAAGCAATGTGCTTGCTCTGTGCACTGTGGTCTCGGTTCTAGATTTTGTTTCTGGACTGATCTTGCAGTGTTTCTTGCTTTAATTATTCAATCTTGTGTTGATTCTCGCTAGAGATTGTTGCTTTTGGTTAAAAAGATCAGTAGATTTTGGGTTGTTTGGTTTCAGATTTGTTTCAACAGGAGTCCTTGGATTCGGTATTTGGTCACTCTTTAACATTTGATGTATGAGTAATGCTACTCTTTTCGACACAAATCTCAATTTCACGCCGTAACATAATTTTTATCTATTCGAGAACGAAATTAGATATCAACCAATTAGCAGTGATTTAACATTTGCGTCAGAAAAGAAGAAAAGCTCATTGGAACCATTGACTGATTACTCAAACATGCAATTGAATTCATAGTTCTTGAGTATGGAATTAAAAAGATATTATGTAGGGATATTATCAATTTTTCATTTCGTTAATAGACGAAAATTCAGTCAAATTCAAAGATTTTTAAAATGTTCAATTTTCCACCCAAACATTAATGGTGTTATAATTTTATTGACGTCATAAGGAGGTCTGAGAACCGGAACCGGTTGGAATCGGACCGGTTTTTCGGATTTGGAACCGGAACCGGTTGTAACCGGTCCGGTTTCGGTTCCAAAATGAAGGAACCGAATTTAACCGGTCCGATTCTGGTTCCAAAATGGTCGGAACCGGAATCAGACTATAGAACCGGTTTCTGGAACCGAATTTAGAACCGGTTATAGAACCGAATTTAGTACCATAGCAGGAGCAGATTGCTTCTTTTTCTGAGCGTGTTGGTTTGATGCGAAAATCTGATGTTGAAGAGAAAATTAGTTATCCACAGGAAAGGTTGGGACTTTTATATAAGAAACTTAATGGCAATATCTTCAAGAACCTCTTAAGCTATCTGCTATGTCTGTTAATTTATATTGATCATGCAAATACTCTTACAGTCTGTCAGCGTTGCGTTATAGTTAACTAGTTACTGAGTAGAATGCTTTTAATATTGTTCTTTTCTATATTTAGAAATCTTGTCATGGTTTTAGAATTATGGGCATTCTTGTGCATTTGTTTGTCATACCTGCTATCTAACATTAGAAGTAACTTGATGAAATTTGCATTTGATGGAAACTTCTGTAGTTTCATAAATATTACAGTTTTTCTTTCATTAAAAGCCCGCTATCTAACTTCTGTAATTTATGTAATATTTCTGTATGGACAATTGTCAAGAATATTATGTCATATTTATTCTAGTGTGATAAATAATTATATTTTCAAAGTTTGACAATATTATATAAATAGTGTAATTCAGAACTGGACCGGAATCGAATTGGAATCGATTAATATGATACCCTATTTAATTGGGTAGCTTCTGGTTCCACTTAGTTAGGAACTGATTTTTTTGGGGTAGGTTCCGGTTCCATGCTGATCCGGAACCGAAACCGATTTTGCTCACCCCTAGTCATAAGGTATTTTGGTCATTTGATAATGTGTGTGGAAAAGTGAACACTCCTTGAACTTTGAGTTGAAAAGTGAATACTTTTGTTGATGGGGATTTCTGCAACCAAGATGTTTGAACAGTTCGGCATGGGCAAAGAGGGAACTTCACATTTTTGGAGGATCGGATGTCCAGATGTATTGGTCAGTTCTCGGACAGTAAGAGAGTCCGAGCATTTCTGTCTCGGATCTGGAGCAGATTTCAGAGACCGGCGACATCAGAGCCGAGGCCGACCAAAGTAGACCGGCTGCTCGGTTCAGTTTTACCTTACCTTTTGGAGCAAATTGATGAGCTCAGATATTATGGATCAGGGCGGGTGTAGTCGAGGTGTTCGGAAAGCCTACTGGCCGACGTCCTATAGCCGACGCGTGACCATGATAGTTTGGACTTTTCCCTCTGAAATCTACTTTTGTATTTGAGATCTTACAGGCTGTCATCATTAATGAAAAAGACGTGACAGCGTACTTTTACGGCGTGATGTGACGGGAAATTCGATGGTAGGTTTTGCTTTCGGCGATGGCAGATTGGGGAAGAGAGCTTGTCAAGTCACCGGAAACCTGCAGACCTGCAGTGCTGGCGTCATAAAGATATGGGAACAATATTGTATATCCATTAGTATATAAGGAGAGGGCGAACTCATTTATAAGGGTTGGAAAATTTTTCATTCTATTACTACTTGTAAGAAACTAAAGAACAACCGACAGCTCGGTCACTATTAGACATGTCCCTAAACAGGTCGGTAGAGCTCGGTTTGGTAATAAAATAACCTCATATATTTTGTGCCTGTGGACATAGGCTGGATTAGCTCCGCCGAACCACGTTAAACGCTCTTTGTCAATTTTTGCGTTTGTTTTATCTTTTGCCACATTTGCTTTTGGTCTCCCATAACCAAACAAATTCAAGGTTGAAGGAGGATTGTCTCGAGAGGGTTATCTCGAAACTACCCATGGGACGAAAATCACCCGTCAACAGTTGGCGCCGTCTGTGGGGAAAGAACAAAAAGTAACTCGCGTGGTAGAACGATGGCGGAAGACGGGAACCATAGATCGTCAGAGAGTTCAACAACAGAATGGATGGAAAAAATGGAGGAAAGCATGCAGAAGGATAAGGAGGAGAACCAGACCCTCATGAAGACCATGTTGGAGAAGCTGGAAAGATTAGAAAAGATGAATAATGAAAGGATGGGGGCTGGTCCAAGTCAGAGGAGAAATGAGATAGCAGAAGGAAATAGAGTGGTAGACCTAAGCGAAGATGATGAATCCGGGAGGAAGGATCCCCAGAGGATGAGGTCGGTTGTGATAGCCAAAACTTTACGGGCGGAAAGCATGCGGGAAGAATAAGAGGAGAGACGGGCCTCAGGATCCTCCAATAATAGCCCACGCTCAAAAGGGGGGAAGATGAAAGACGCGGTGGAGGAGATCGAGAGGCATCTAGCCACGGAACACGTCGTGCTCGGAGTGGCAGGCGTGAAGAAATTTGCGGGAGACAACGCGAGGCCACTAACAACCATATGAAAGCTTGGTTTAGAAAAGAAATGAGAAAGTGGGAAGATAACTTGAAGGCGGATGACCGGCGTAAACACACACGTATAACGCAAGCGCACGTATCGTTCAAGTAGTATAAAAATATCGATCCCACGAGGACTTAATTCCTACTGTTGTTATTAATTGTTGAATATATTTATTTACAAAATATCTAATTAAATGGAGAATAGAATGATTGTTTGATTGGTTGAATGTGGTTTTCCTTAATTAAAATAAATAAAATAAACAAAAGAAAATACTAAGGAAAATAACAAAAGACACAAAGATCTAGGGTTGTGAATCATTCTAATATCTTTTAAAAGATGAAGTGATTATTTTATTTTTGTGTAATAAATCGGTTTACTAACCTGGAACACTAAATTATACAAAAGCCTCTGTCGATGGTCAGACGTAAATACCCAGTTTTAACCCAATTGAACCATATGTCTATGTCAACCAAATTATCTGGATTCATTAAGTTTAAGTTTCAATTATGGCTACCCCCGCCCGACAGGTATATGTCTATCCTGTAAGGAAATCTATTAAAGGGTTATCTATCCTCAAGGAAGATCGTGGGCTATTAAGTCTAAGGCTGAAACCTAAAATCCATATGTCTAGTTCATTTTAGATTTACCACATCAATCTTATTGGTGATCAGACAACAAGAAGCATTAAACTTAAGACTTAATAAATAAACCATTAAATTACCCAAACTATAAAACAACCCTTTATAAACCGGTGATATTAGAATTCATCACAACCTCAGATAACTAACACATAACTAGGGCTAGTAAAGACTTAAAAGTAAAAGACATAAAGTAAAAATGCTGAAAAGTAAAAGACATAAAGTAAAAGCTGAAAAGTAAAATAAAATGCTAAGGTAAAAGGATCAACTTTTACTATTTACTATTTAGATATCTCTCTTAATATAATATATTAACTTGTGATTATTTTACCAACCAGCTATTTAGGCGGTAATTAAGTCAAACCAGCCATAAAGGCGGAATCAAAATAAACCTGTCATATAGGCGGTAAGAAAATTTAATTACCAACCGACCAATCTGGCGGTATCCTTGATTAGTAAGGTTTAAACCAGATTAAAATGAATTACCAACCGACCAATCTGGCGGTATCCTTTTTAAGTCAATATTTTAAATAGTGAATATATTATTTTTAAAGGAGATTAATCTAAATAGTAACAGTAAAAGAATTACCTTTCACCCTACCTGGGGAAGTTACCTCCTCATGGTGATTAGTAAAAAGTAAGAAAGTAAATTACTATATTTACAAAACGTAATTAAAATTATTTACAAAACTAAAAACTAAAAACTAAAAGAAACTAGAGAGAGAAACTACATCTTTACATCAGAGAGATGAGAGAAAGTGGTACAACTGAAACTGAAATTTCGCGTTCTATTTATAGGGGTCTCGCGTCGCGACGCGAGTTTTGTCGACGTGGCACGCTCTGGTTCGTCAGTTGCAGATTCTGGATAAGGTGATAAGGTGACACGTGGCAAGGTAGTTGGGACTCAATTATTGTGACACGTGGCAGATTCTGATTGGTCGGCTAGATTCTTATCCGCCACGTGTCAGATAAGGATTAGAGAGCCAATAATTGATGGTGACGTGGCGACAAGTGGCAAAGTGATTGTCGGCACCATAGAATTGTGACACGTGGCACTTTCTGATTGGCTGATGCTAACGTGGCAGTTTGACTCGGTCAACCTCGTGATGTGGACGATGACGTGGCAATGACACATGGCGATGGTGACCGTCGGCACCGTAGGATGATGACACGTGACACGGCGCATGTTAGCATATCGGCTGTGATGGTGACACGTGGCACGGCGCACGTTAGCAAAGTCAAATTTTCTCAGATTCTGATTTGTGGACACGGCGCACGTTAGCACGCTTCGGCGCATGTTAGGCGTCGCGACTCCAAAGGCTTGCGCGTCACGACGCGCCCAAATTACCAAAATGCCATTTTTTGCCAAATTCACTGTTTTGCTCCAAATCACCTCCAGAATGTCCTGAAACTTTATTTATCTACAAAATAACACAAAACACATCAAAATATTCACAAAACTCAAGAAACTCAAGAAACTATACAAAATATTAAGTTAAATGAGTGAGAAATAGTGATAGAATTACCACTCTTCAGCGGATAAAGGAGATAGTCGGGACGGGGAGGCGGCATCTCCTTTCACAGAAGAAATCTTGTCCGCTGAATTTCATAGGCGGTTTACCATGCCTTATATGAGTTCCTACAGGGGCCATACTGACCCTAAATCCCATATTGAAAGTTTTGTTTTGCTGATGGAGGTCCAAGGAATGGTGGGAAAGGCCATATGCAGGGTATTCACTCTAACCCTGAGTGGGCCTGCAATTTTTTGGTTTAGAAGTTTGACTCCGGGTAGCATCGGTAGTTTCTCTCAGCTCAGGAAATCCTCCGTCCGGCATTTCAAAGGAGCGTGCGTCCCAAAGAAGAGAGTATGAGGGTTGAGGTTGATGAAGCAGAGGGACGATGAGCCCCTAAAGAACTTTATTGAAAGATACCACAACTTAGTGCTCGAGGTCGGGGCGTACGAGTCATCGGAAGCACTGGAAAGTCTCAAAGGGGCCCTTAGGGCAGGAAGTTGTGGACTCACCTGAGGGTGCATGACATCCCGGATTACGCCACTGTCCTGGAGTTGGCCAGGAAGTTTGTGTTAATGGAAGAATAATAGAAGGTCGCCCGGAAAGGGGTAATTCAGAAAGAAAATGTGGTGAGGCCGGAGTTATCCCTGAGACCGGACAGAGAGTCGAGGAAGCCACCTCCGAGACAAAGGGAGTTCAGACCAGTGCCTCGTAGCAATGTACCACAGGAAATGAGGGTTCAAGCACAAGTAAATCATGTGGCCGGAGGGCCAGGGTACACACATTTGAACAAACCATTGGCTTAGATCGTCATGTAAATTCAAGGTAGGGGCCTCCTGATGGAGCCTGACCTGAGGAAATATCTGGTGGAAAAGAAGTGAGAAATTTTATTGTGTACATCATAACATGAGGGGACATGCGGCAGAAGGTTGTAAGGACCTGCGGAAGCAGATGGAAAACCTAGCGCAAAACGGCTATCTGAATGATTACATCGACCAAGGGGCCATGGCGGCCCGACAACGGCAGAGGCATAGACAGATGTATACCATCGCTGATGAGAGGACACTAGCCGGAGATTCGAACCGATCAAGGAAGAATTACAGTCGGATCCGAAGACCGGAGGTATTGTCGATATAACAGGCTCCAAGGGTTCATAGAGGTCGGTCGATCCCTGTAATGTTCACGAATGAGGATGCCATGGGATGAGTTTTCCCCACGACGATGTCCTGATAATCAAAGCAGTAATATGAGGGGTCGAGGTAGATAGGATCTTGGTGGATCCGGGGAGTGCTGTCGACATAATCTTTAAGGAAACATTGGATGGCCTGGGGGTGGAATATGCCACTATGACCCAGGACGGGACTCCCATGTATGGGTTTGGAGGAGCGGCAGTCGTCCCCTTGGGAATGATACAGCTGGCCATGACGATCAGGACTTCCCCCCGCACCCGGACGATCATGATGGACTTCACAATGGTGGACTGTATGAGCAGTTACCAGGTCATTGTGGGTCGACCTTTCATGATGAAAATGAAGGCCGTCATGTCATGTTATTATTTGAAATTGAAGTTTCCCACCCGAGCTGTAATCGGGATAGTATGTGGAAGTCAGAAAGTAGCCAGGAGTTGCTTCGCCACCGTCTCAAATGAGCTTAATGTTGAGAGAAAAATAGTCGGAAGATGAGAGAAATGGAAGAGGATGAGGAAGCAGTTGAGCCTCCAGATCCACGGCCAGAGGATTTTGCCCAATTGGGGGCAGCTAAAGAGTTGGAGTCAGTGATGAACTCTTCGGCCTATAAAAAGTTATAAAGGTAGAACGGGTTTGGAGGAAAACCTGAAGCAGGACCTATAGTAGTTTTTCACATGATTCCCAAGGCCGACCACCTGGTGGCTGATCAGCACACTTTTGATTTTTGTAGTTCTCGGCACCAACTCGTACACTCGTTGGAACCAAGAACTGGAGAACATATTGTAGGGGTTTTTAGGGGGTGAATCCGGTAACGCAGCGGAAGCGTGTGAAAATCCGATTTTCAGATTTAAAAAAACTTTTTCTCGGATTAATTAAATAAAAAATATTTATTTAATATTCCAATAATCAAATTATGAACATAAATTCAAAAAAACAATTTTAAGTGAATTTACCGAAATGCCCTTGCTTTGGTTTTTTGTCCATTTTAGTCCGAAATTGATCCAATCAATTTTGAATGATTCTAAATCATTTCTAAGATGAACTTATGATGTTAAAAACATCAAAACACCAAAGCAACCAAAATCCCCAATTTTTCAAGTCTTGGCCGAGAGCACCATTAGGGTGCCATTTTGTGCATGCACTTCATCATGTGCATGTCTTCATGCTTCAAGACACATCCAAATGATATCCAATCAACATGAAATTATATGCACATATACACACATAAATACACAACATATATGAAAAACCCCAAATTGGAATTAGTCATGAACCCTAATTTTTCAATTTCCACAATTTGACAAATTAGACCAAATACACTAAATCAATTACTTCAATCATCATTCTTCCATCCAATCCAAGTTCTCAACACAATGAAACAACTCAAGATCAAATCTAGGTCATTTAAGAGTGGGTCAATAACTCTAGATTAGCAACATGGGTTCCAAAACCTTAAAAGAAAGTTTATTACTACAATAGTTATACATTCCTTCATTACACATGCTTCACACTTCACCAAAACTTCCATCAACAAAAAACACACAAGGAACAAAGAGAAACATCCTAAGAATGTCATATATTAAAGCCTAGAACCTAAGGAACAAATTCATTACTAATAGCAAGTTCAAGAAACTTACTAAAAATCCAAGCTTTTTGATTTTTTGTCTTTCTTTTCTCAAGCTTCCTTTGTCTTTCTTCAATGGAGTTTTTGTTTTAGTAAAGTGTATTAGGTTAACAATTAAATGAAATGAAAAACAATATATACTTGTAATATTTTCACCTTGGCCGAAAATCAAAGGCAAAATACAAGAAATTGTAATTTAATTTTCATTTCAATTATCATTTAATCAACTTGCACAAATATCAAAAAAAAAACTTTATTAGATATTTTATTAAAGTCAACAAAAGCAACTAATATCATTTACTTAATATATCCTAATGTAAGATATTTATATTTTAATTAATTTTATCATTTAACAATTAAATAATCAATTAATTAATCAAATACAAATATATAAATATATGTATAATATTTACATTAAATATTAAAAAACTTATTCATTTAGGATATAATTCAAATAACTCATTTTGACTATTAATTAATGTGTATTTAAATTAATCAAGTATAAATGTAAATAACAAAAATTAGGCAAATGACTATCTAGTCTCTTTAGCACGTATATTGCGTTTAACCTTTTAACGACTTTATAAATAATTCAATATTATTATTAATGTTGCTATAGGCTTTACGGAGTATGTTTCATTATTGAGACTCTCTAGGTTCAGATATATCCGTCACGAAAATCAATATTTGTGTCAAATATATCCACCCGTTATTAGATGTATGACGATCACGGATAATCTCGCTGAACCCACAGGTCGATGTTATGGCAAATGTATAATTCCTCCGTACAGGATATCCGGATAACAAGAGATATAGATTGTAACCGTCAAATCTCATCGGGATTATCCAATCGAACTATCCTTAGTGACCGGCGTAAACACACACGTATAACGCAAGCGCACGTATCGTTCAAGTAGTATAAAAATATCGATCCCACGAGGACTTAATATCTAACTATTAATTTTATGAGGTCAAATGATTACTAATATCTAACAAGTTGATTGATTATTTGAAATGGTGACGATTCTAAATTTAAAAGCAAGTAAATAAAATTGTCGAAAATAGGTTTTAAGAAAATTCAATATTAAAAACTATCTAGAGTTGTGATTTCTTCCAATATCATTTTAAAGATGAAGTGGTTATCTTAAAGTTGGGTAATATATTGATTTATTAACCTGGAACACTAAATTATGTGTAAGCCTCTGTCGATGGTCAGACACAAATACCCAGTTTAACCCAATTGAACCATATGTCTATGTCAACCAAATTATCTGGATTCATTAAGTTTAAGTTCCAATTATGGCTACCCCGCCCCAACAGGTATATTCCTATCCTGTAAGGAAATCTATTAAAGGGTTATCTATCCTCAAGGAAGATCGTGGGCTATTGAGTCTAAGGCTGAAACCTAAAATCCCTATGTCTAGTTCATTTTAGATTTACCAGATCAATTTTATTAATGGCCAGTTAATGAAAAAGCATTAAGTTTAAGACACAATAAATAAATCTTTATATTACCCAAGCTATAATCTAACCCTTATAAAACGGTGATATTGGATTTCATCACAACCCCAGATAACTAATTTAGTTACCACACATAACTAGGCTACTAATAAAACTTAAAAGTAAAAGACAAAATGAAAATGCTTGAAAGTAATTGCGGTAAAGTAAAAGCTGAAAAGTAAATTACAATAAAATAAAAAGCTAAGGTAAAAGGAATTACTTTTACTACTACTAATTTAGATATCTCCCATAAAATAATATATAAACTTGTGATATATTTTACCAACCGACCAATCTGGCGGTATCCTGATTAAGTCAAATTAAGTCCAACCAGCCATATAGGCGGTAATATTTGTCCATAATCCAGCCATAAAGGCGGTACCAAAATAAATTTACCAACCGACCAATCTGGCGGTATCCTTGATTAGTCAGGTTTAAAACCAGATTAAATTGAATTGCCAACCGACCAATATAGCGGTATCCTTTATTAATCAGTATTTTAAATAGTGAATATATTATTTTTAAGGGAGATTAATCTAAATAGTAATAGTAAAAGAATTACCTTTCACCCTAGCTTGGGAAATTACCTCCTCATTACTGAAAAGTAAAAACTGAAAAATTAAAGAAAGAAAAGTATTGTGAGTAGTAAAGTAAATTGCGGAAAGTAAAAACTGAAAAGTAAATAAAAGAAAGTGCGAAACTGAAAATTAATTACTGAAAACTAAAAATAAACAAACTAGATACAATCTTCTTATTTATTCATTAAGAATTTCAAGGAAGAAAGTATGAATTTTACAAATGAAATGGCTTGGTATTTATAGGCAAAATTTTGCCAACATCAAATCATCCATCAATTCTCCACCAAATCCATTATTAATTTCTCCACTAATTACTCCACCAAATCCATAATTGCTCCACTAATTGCTTATCTTGTTTGGTGTTGATTTGATAATTTTTATTAATTATTAATTAATTAATATTTTGCTTTGAAAATGATTGATAATGACTTTTAATAATTACACTCCACACACTTCTGGATGGTTCATCAATTTCGGTCATGAAATCATCAGAATTCGAAAATATTTTCTCTTTCAAAGTTGTAGATCTTTGAGTCTTCTTTAATCTGGAACTTGAATCAGCTCAATCCGATATCTGAGTAAAAAGTTATGCCCAAAATACGACAGATGCACAAAACTGGAATTTCCAAAACTGCACTTCGTCAAAACGCCCTTTCAAATTTCCAATTCAAAATTAATATATCAAGTCCAATAATTGCCCTTATTTGATCCACATTTCGTCCTAAATGATTTCATTAAGACCCGATATTATTTTATCTGCAAAATAAACTAAAACACATCAAAACGTTCATCAAACCCGAGAAACTAAACAAAATATTAAGTAAAAGGGGCGGTAAATATTGATATATTTTCCGCTCATCACACCCCCAAACCTAACATTTTGCTAGTCCTCGAGCAAAACAACAAAATAAAATTAAAATTAAACTAAGCCACTTTCGTAGGGATCACGGTTGCATTTAGCATATGCAACAAGCCTTTAAACCCCTAGGTGTCCCTAGTGGACGAGTTGTAGTCTCGTGAGGGTTTACAGCAATGATACCCACAAACATTTTACAAAGTAAAAAAAGGTAGTAAAACTAATGCACACAAAAGCAAAAAGACAAGCGAAAAGAGAATAAAGATGTTAGTGACTAATCAGGTGAAACTTCTACTCCAAGTTACTAGTTGTTTTGTTTTTTTAAATAATACCGAATAAGTAAATTCTCCGATTATTTTTACCATTCTCCATATACACAGCTAACAAAAATATTAATCAACTCATTTTTTCCCACAACAGTCATAAGTGCAATTGATAAGAGAATAATATTTTTGTCCTAAGGTTCTATCAGATTTCACACCTTTTTATAGTAATGGAGTAAATTTTTTTTTTTTTTGATTTTTCTGATTTTTTTTTTTCTATTTTTATTTATATACAATATCTTCTGCCTATGTAGCGAGCTTTGGGTCGGTGGCTCCCAAACCAGTTGGCTTTAGGGCACCAGGTGTTAAGACACCCCTAAGGACTTAATTACCCAGACTTCAGATATATATATTTTTGCAACATCCTTGATCCATGTAACGAGCTTTGGGCCAGTGACTCCCAAACCAGTTGGTTTTAGGGCACTAGGTGTTAAAACACCCTTACAGACTTAATAACCCGGATCTTAGATGCTTTATTTTTTTTTTTTTTTTTTTTTTTTACTCCATCACTTTTTGAGATGCTTCCTCCAATTAAACTATAGCACTGAATATTACAATCCTGTCAGTTACAGCTCATGTCCGTATGTTACTATGCATGTTGATAATATCTGCTAACTAAACATATGAAGATTCCTTTTTAGTCAGTTTTAAGGAGAATTCACAAATTAAATAATTCAAAATGAAATAAACAAAAATTAACTTGTTTCGAAATAGGTTTGAGATACGTCTCAGGAGTGGAAACTCCTTACTCGGCTATCTCTTACCAATTTCACTTTTTTAGTCAAAATAAAAACACAAAAATGCAAAATATTTTTGTAATTTTTTGAAAATTTTTCAATTTTTTTGTATTTTTCGAAAAATTTTGGACTAAAAATAAAAACAACACACAAACTAAAAACAAGGTACTAATCAACTAATTCCTTCCCCCAAACCTAAATGAGACATTGTCCCCAATGTCTTGAACAGTAATAGGAGAGTTAAGAAGGTCGTACCTGGTTAGCTGAAAATCTACAGGAAATTAAAGGTTAAGATCCAGATTAATTCGACGCCTCTTACCACGATGTCTTCGAACCAATTTATCTTTGAAAGGATAGGGTCAACTTGTGGTTCATAGGCTATGAGTTGGTCAATTAGATCCGGGGCAGTTCTGGCAGTGAAGAGGAGTTCTTTCATAGGTTTTGACACGAACCCATTTCTCCGGGCATCATCAAGAAACACACAAAGAAAATCATAAAATCCATCAATATTGAGCAATCCAAGCGGTTTCTGGTGTATGTTCAGGTTCGCCCAAGATAGAACTATAAAAATTTCCTCCAATGTACCCAAACCACCTGGCAAAGCGATAAAAGCATCAGCACGGTTAATCATTTCTACCAGTCGTTCAGACATACCTGGCACGATCAGTTTCCTCCGTTTGATGATCCAATAAGGTTTGCCTCTGCCAAGGGTTTTGGAATGATTCCTAAAACATACTGCCTCCTTCCTGTACAGCCTTTGAAACGATCCCCATAAGTCCAGAGATTGCCTCCGCCATATATTAAGTGCATATTCCTTGCAGCTAAGACTCGACCCAATTCCTGTGCTGCTTCTATGTATTGTGGCTTAGTACCAACACTACTACCGCAAAACACGCAGATGTTTTCAACTCGTCTTCTTGAAGTGGCTTCCATTTTTTATGTATTTCTTTTCAACTCCGGATGCCTTCAAAAGTGCAATGACGGGCTGAATTTATAGTACCTGAAAAGGGTGAGTAATAACAGCACAAATATCTTCCAGAGGACGATTAGTAACGAATTAATATCGTGATAGTCAAAAAAGGTCTGGATCCTGTCGGAGAAAAATTAAAAGAAAACAACAAAACAAATCACAATTATTAGAAAAGAAAAGACAAAGAGATATAATATTACAAGAAAGTAACGGTTGATTGACGTCTATGCGTCAGGGACAAGCTTCCCATCCAATTTTCTTATAAATTGGCAAACAGGGTCTTTTTGAGTCAGATTCCCGAGACTTAACAGTTGTCTTTCTTTTGGAATTGTGTATGTAATTTGTGAATGGCTATATTAACATATCCACTGGGATGCGTCTCAAGAGTCGAAGATAGATATCATCTAAAGACTCCTTTCTCAAGCCATCCCTAATGAATTTAATTTTGTCTTCGCGATTATCAGACACCATTCCTAAAGAACGACAACGAGTGTTGCAATTAAATCGTGCACATTTGTAACAAACACCCATTTGCTTAGCTCTACGTTTCTTTGAATAGGTGCTTCTTCCAAAACCAGGCAGATGTGAAATAAAAGAGTCAGAAGACTCACCTGCCAATCGGACTCGTGCTTCAATTACCCAACGAATATCATTAGGAACACCGTGAATTGTCAGTAACCTCATCCGTTCCAAGCGAGCTTTGTAAACTTTCATCAGAGATTTTTGAGGGAGAGAAGGAAATTGCTTGCGAAGATTTGCGAGAGCAGCTTCCATTTTGAAATGACTAATCCTGCAAAAATTAAACACACCAAATCATAATATATACACAAATTGCATGGGTTGCCTCCCTGCTAGCGCTAAGTTTAAAGTCGTCAGCCAGACTTGGCTTCTCGAACGTTAAGCTGGATCTGAAAGTGTAACACTTTCTTTTGTCGCTCAAATGATTCTCCCCAGTAGTGCTTGACACGCTTGTTTTTAACCTTGAAAGTTTTGTTAGCGTCAGGATCATGTATCTCAACGGCTCTATTTGGTAAAACTTTGGTGATCACAAATGGACCTGACCACCGTGATTTTGGCTTCCATGGGAAGAATTTCACCCTTGATTTGTTTAACAGTACCTTCTGCCCTGGTTCCAGTTGTATGCGCACTAACTTCTCATCATGTCTTTCTTGCCTTTTCTTTGTACAATTTGGCATCTTCAAAAGGCTGATTGTGAAATTCCTCCAATTCGTTGAGCTGGTGGAACTTTTTCTCTTCTGTTGCTTGTAGAGCAAGAATTGGCTCTTTCAGTGCAAAAGATGTTTTATCTTTAGGCTCCACAGGCAATTGACATGTTTTAAGTTTGTCAGTAGAACTTTGTCTTTCATCAGAGTTCTGAATGGTACTGTGTATCACATCGAGTTTGAAACATTCCTCCTTCTTTTCATCATCTGGGAAATTCATGGCCTTGAAAACATTGAATGTTACTTCTTGGTCCTGTACCCTCATGGTTAGTTCTCCTTTTTGTACATCAATAATGGTTCGACCTGTAGCCAAGAATGGTCTCCCAAGGATGATTGGCACGTCTGCGTCTTCCTCCATATCAAGGACAATAAAATCTGCTGGGAAAATGAATTTGTCAACCTTGACCAGCACATCCTCAACTACACCTCTTGGAAATACGAGCGTTCTATCAGCAAGTTGCAGTGAGACTGAAGTTGGCATTGTTTCTCCAATCTGTAATTTCCTGAAAATAGAAAAAGGCATCAAGTTAACACTAGCACCTAAATCACAAAAGCCTTACCAAAGTTATGTTCTCCTATGACGCAAGGAACAGTGAAACTGCCAGGATCTTTCAACTTTGGGGGAAGTTTCCTCTGAATGATAGCACTGCATTCTTCTGTTAATGCTACTGTCTCGTAATCCCCCAATCTCCGCTTCGTGAAAGAATATCTTTCATGAATTTGGCATAGGTGGGCATTTGTTCCAACGCTTCTGCAAATGGAATGTTGATATGCAGCTTTTGAATATTTCAGGAACCGGGAAAAAGCGGAAAAAATGTTCTTCTCTTCTGTTATCTTCTCTGAGCTTTTGGAAATTAATCTTTTCCCCAATCTTCCAACTCTCTGTTTGTTTTTTAATTCAAGCATTCTCTTCATTGGATTTTGTATGTGGTTTTGTTTTGTGTTCAAGTTTGATATGACTCAAGATCTTTGTTAATGCTTTGTTATTAACCATGATGGAAAAATTGTTTTCCAATTTGTTCTTCTGAAGACGTTGGGAAAAGGTGGAGGTGGAGTGATCTGTTCTTTTTCCTTTGCTTCTTTTTCCTCCATTTGTTGCTGTTTCTTTGAACTTCCTCAGCAGTTGAATTGACTCCAACATCTTTGTGATTTCAGTACCGCTCTTTTAACATGATGTCATGACATTGCTCCTTCCCATGTTCTTGGATTTGGCTCTGTGTTGCTAGGAAGGGTACCTGGCGGTCTGTAACTTGAGCATTTGCCAGTTGTCCCATTTGATTCTCCAGTGCTTTAATAGAAGCATATTGACTTTGAATTAATGTTGCTTGGGATTGAAAAAGCATCGTATTTTGCTTCTTGCTTTTTGAACATCTCTGCAAACCATTCTTTCATTTCTGGTTCTTTTTCATGCTCCTGGCCTTTGTTCTGTTGCTGAAATTCAGGTGGTGGATAGTTCTGCTGTTGGCCTGAATTGTTACTCCATGATAAATTAGGATGATTCCTCCACCCTGGGTGTAGGTGTTGGAATATGGATTGTTCCCCTGTCTGTTGAAATTGTTGACATAATTCACCGTTTCTTCATGTTGTTTAGGTTCTGGTGCTCCTCCATATGGTGAACTTGTGGATCCAGTGATGTTCACAACTTGCGTGCTAAGTGTTTCTAGACATTTGCATATCTGATCCAGCCTGGTATTCACTGCTGTGTTTGCTCCAACTTCATAAATTCCTGCAATTCTTTGGATCATGCTCCTTTCTGTTGGCCACAAGGAATTGTTGTTGGCCATTTCTTCGATTAGGTCCCAGGCTTGATCTTCTCCTTTTGCCATCAAGGCTCCTCCAGCAGCAGCATCGATTGTGGTTCTCATTATTCCAGAAAGTCCATTATAGAATGTTTGAACTTGAAGCCATTTTGGAATCTCATGGTGAGGACATTTCCGGAGCAAATCTTTGTACCTTTCCCAAGCTTCGCAGAGGGATTCTGAATCTTGTTGTACAAAGGATGTGATGTCATTCCTCAGCTTTCCGGTCTGGCTGGTGGAAAGTACTTTGCAAGAAATTTGGTGGCTAAAGTGTTCCAAGTTGTGATAGAACCTGGTGGTAGTGAATGTAGCCAAGCTTTAGCTCTGTCCTTCAAGGAGTATGGAAAAACTCGCAGTCTCATTGCTCTTCCGCTTCTCGGTTGTAATTAAAAGTGCCGCAAACTTCCAGGAAGTTGCTGATGTGGGAATTCGGATCTTCAGTTGCATTCCCCCCAAACTGAACTGAGTGCTGAATCATCTGAATGCATGTTTTGATGTCACATGCATTTGCTGGTAAGGGAGGAAGTACAATGCAAGAAATGAGTCTGTCAATCACCGGAATGGTTCTGTCTCGAATGGGAATTGGTGGTGCAACGTTCAAAGGTTCAGGTTCCATGTTGACTAAAGCTTCTTGGCCTTCTCGCCTTTCCCTTCTCAACTGTCTGATGGTTCTTTCAATTTCTGGGTCAAGCGATCGGAGTTCAAAGCTTCTGGTTCGTCTCATGTAGTTTCTGAGAACCTGAAACACAAGAAAACAAAAACAATAAGTAAAAAGAAATTAGATACAAGTAACGTATCTAACCCCTAAATTAATAGTGAAAGATAAATAAGTCCCCGGCACGGCGCCAAAAACTTGACCGGCGTAAACACACACGTATAACGCAAGCGCACGTATCGTTCAAGTAGTATAAAAATATCGATCCCACGAGGACTTAATATCTAACTATTAATTTTATGAGGTCAAATGATTACTAATATCTAACAAGTTGATTGATTGATTTGAAATGGTGACGATTCTAAATTTAAAAGCAAGTAAATAAAATTGTCGAAAATAGGTTTTTAAGAAAATTCAATATTAAAAACTATCTAGGGTTGTAATTTCTTCCAATATCATTTTAAAGATGAAGTGGTTATCTTAAAGTTGGGTAATATATTGATTTATTAACCTGGAACACTAAATTATGTGTAAGCCTCTGTCGATGGTCAGACACAAATACCCAGTTTAACCCAATTGAACCATATGTCTATGTCAACCAAATTATCTGGATTCATTAAGTTTAATTTCCAATTATGGCTACCCCCGCCCAACAGGTATATTCCTATCCTGTAAGGAAATCTATTAAAGGGTTATCTATCCTCAAGGAAGATCGTGGGCTATTGAGTCTAAGGATGAAACCTAAAATCCCTATGTCTAGTTCATTTTAGATTTACCAGATCAATTTTATTAATGGCCAGTTAATGAAAAAGCATTAAGTTTAAGACACAATAAATAAATCTTTATATTACCCAAGCTATAATCTAACCCTTATAAAACGGTGATATTGGATTCATCACAACCCCAGATAACTAATTTAGTTACCACACATAACTAGGGCTAATAAAAACTTAAAAGTAAAAGACATAAAATGAAAATGCTTGAAAGTAATTGCGCGGTAAAGTAAAAGCTGAAAAGTAAATTACAATAAAAAAAAAGCTAAGGTAAAAGGAATTACTTTTACTACTACTAATTTTAGATCTCCCATAAAATAATATAATAAACTTGTGATATTATTTTACCAACCGACCAATCGGGCGGTATCCTGATTAAGTCAAATTAAGTCCAACCAGCCATATAGGCGGTAATATTTGTCCATAATCCAGCCATAAAGGCGGTACCAAAATAAATTTACCAACCGACCAATCTGGCGGTATCAAACTAGATACAATCTTCTTATTTATTCATTAAGAATTTCAAGAAGAAGAAAGTATGAATTTTACAAATGAAATGGCTTGGTATTTATAGGCAAATTTTGCCAACATCAAATCATCCATCAAATTCTCCACCAAATCCATTATTAATTTTCCACTAATTACTCCACCAAATCCATAATTGCTCCACTAATTGCTTATCTTGTTTGGTGTTGATTTGATAATTTTTATTAATTATTAATTAATTAATATTTTGCTTTGAAAATGATTGATAATGACTTTTAATAATTACACTCCACACACTTCTGGATGGTTCATCAATTCGGTCATGAAATCATCAGAATTCGAAAATATTTTCTCTTTCAAAGTTGTAGATCTTTGAGTCTTCTTTAATCTGGAACTTGATCAGCTCAATCCGATATCTGAGTAAAAAGTTATGCCCAAAATACGACAGATGCACAAAACTGGAATTTCCAAAACTGCACTTCGTCAAAACGCCCTTTCAAATTTCCAATCTTCAAAATTAATATATCAAGTCCAATAATTGCCCTTATTTGATCACATTTCGTCCTAAATGATTTCATTAAGACCCGATATTTTATCTGCAAAATAAAAACTAAAACACATCAAACGTTCATCAAACCCGAGAGAAACTAAAAAAATATTAAGTAAAAGGGGCGGTAAATATTGATATATTTCCCGCTCATCATTAGCAATCTCAAAAAGAATGTTTAGAACTAGCTTCTAAACTTTACCACGGGCCCATGGTTTTATCTGATTGCTAATCATATGGACACCTATGCTCTGATACACAGAACTGACGGATCCTATCTTGATACACATAGGACACCTGAGGATATTATCTACACCAACGAACAGGCGGAGGTCTGATCTAAATATATCGGTGACGTGACTGCCGTCTAAGTGTAGAAATGTCTCATGTGCCCACAATGGCATCTCAAGTCTAAGAATCACAAGCGCTACTCAACCCAAGAAGATTCTTATTGACGCTGGTGTACCATCCATTAAGAATCTTCGGTGAGTCGTTCAGTGTTTATCCGCTATAAACACCTACACGTCTATACTAGTCTCCAAGACTAATGGTGCATTGAGAAACCATTGGAATCATATATTCCAGTATACGACATGTACCGGTCTCAACGGGTTTACTATACTGACCAAGTAGTGTAAACCTTGACCAGGAACTGTCTGAGAATGATAACGCCATGATACTTCTCAATGTCCGTTGCGACGCTTTTGCAACTGTATCATGACTAATCATTCTAGGTCATTACGTCTTTACCATATAGAAATATATATTATGTTATAGAAACTGCTTATATTATTCATAATAATAATGTTTTACAGAAGTATTTAACAGAAATACAACCGGGAATTGGCGCTCTGAGCACCAACCCCAACAAAATCTCCCACTTGCTCTAGTGCCAATATCGATTGTATCTAATACCCATCGACTCCACGTGTTTATCAAACAACTTCTGAGGTATGGCCTTCGTCAGCGGGTCTGCTACATTATCTTCACTCGGTACCTTGCACACGACAATATCCCCTCGCGACACGATCTCTCGAATGATGTGGTACTTGCGTTCCACATGCTTCGACTTCTGATGCGCCCTCGGTTCCTTGGCTTGCGCAATGGCTCCAGTATTATCACAGTATAATGGAATCGCATTCTCGATACTTGGGACAACTCCCAATTCTGTGATAAAGTTCTTTATCCACACAGCCTCTTTTGCAGCTTCAGAAGCTGCAATATATTCCGCCTCAGTGGTGGAATCAGTTGTTGATCCCTGTTTGGAACTCTTCCAACAAACTGCACCTCCGTTAAGGGTAAAGACAAATCCAGATGTAGACTTTCTATCATCGGGATCCGATTGAAAATCGGAGTCTGTATACCCATTAACCTGCAGTTCGTTTCCTCCATAAATAATCAACTTATCATTACTACCTTTAAGATACTTTAGGATATGTTTAATGGCCATCCAATGGTCATTACCTGGATTGGACTGATATCGACTAGTTACGCTAACAGCGAAACTGATATCAGGCCTCGTACATAACATGACATACATTATGCTACCCAAACATAAAGCATAAGGTTGGTTAGACATTCTAACTTTCTCATCTTCTGTTTGTGGACACATCTTCTTGGAAAGATGAATCCCATGTCTGAACGGTATGTTTGCTGTCTTACAGTTACCAAAGCTATACCGTTCCAAGATCTTATCTACGTACGTTGATTGGGATAACCCAATCAGCCTCCTTTGTCTATCTCTATAGAGTTTTATCCCTAAAACATAGGAAGCTTCTCTCAGGTCTTCATGGAGAAATTCTTACAGAGGTACGCTTTCACGCTTTGAAACATACCTAAATCATTCCCAATGATCAGGATGTCATCAAGATATATGACTAAAAATATGACCATGCTCCCACTGGCCTTCTGATACACACAGGATTCTTCCGAATTCTTGAGAAAACCAGACGATCTAATAATCTCATCGAATCGAAGATTCCAACTTCGTGAAGCTTGTTTAAGTCCATAAATGGACTTCTTAAGCTTACATACCATGCCCGAGGTTTCGCTGGATGTGAAACCTTCCGGCTGTTCCATATAGATTTCTTTATCAAGAAATCCATTTAGAAAAGCCGTTTTGACATCCATTTGCCAAATCTCGTAGTCATGATACGCAGCTATAGAAAGCAAAATCCGGATAGACTTAAGCATTGCTACCGGCGAAAAAGTTTCATCGTAGTCGACGCCAGGTCGCTGCGTGTAACCTTTTGCTACCAGTCGGGCCTTGTAAGTTTCAACCTTACCGTCAGGCCCGCGCTTCCTCTTGTAACCCATTTACAACCGATAGGAACAATTCCTTCGGGAAGTGGAATCAAGTCCCAAACTTGATTTTCATGCATTGAGTCTATCTCGGATTTCATGGCACTTTGCCATTTCAGGGAGTCGATGTCCAACATCGATTCTCTATAGGTGAAAGGATCTGTCTCTTCAACTAAGAGAACATCCAGACTCTTTTCTTGTATCAAATACAAGCGTTCAGGAGGTCTAGATACCCGTTCCGACCTACGGAGTGTGTGTGTTGAAGGTCCTTCATCTACTTGAACTTCAGGTTCCTCCGTTGGCTCGTTGTTTTCAGATTGGACTTCATCAAGCTCAACCTGTCTATGATTACCACCTTCTGACAAAAATTCTACTTCTAGAAATTTTGCGAAGCGAGCTACGAATACATTTCGATGCTCGGTATCATAGAACAGATATCCCCTCGTATTCGAAGGATATCCAACAAACCTAAACTTTTGCCCTCGAGGCGAAAGCTTATCTTGTTGAGTCACCCTGACATAGGCAGGACAACCCCAAACCTTAATATAATTAAGATTTGGTCTCCTACCGAACCATATCTGATACGGTGTCGTAGGAACAGCCTTTGAATGAATCTTATTCATAAGATGTGCGGCTGTTAAGAGAGAGTAACCCCATAAGTAATAGGGCAAATCTGTGAAACTCAACATCGATCGGACCATATCCAATAAAGTCTGATTTCTCCTTTCAGATACACCATTGTGTGTGGTGTACCTGGAGGAGTATATTGAGCGAGAATCCCATTCTCCTTCATATAATCCATGAACTCACCACTCATATATTCACCGCCTCGATCTGATCGAAGGCATTTAATATATTTACCAGTTTTTTTTCTATTTCATTTCGGAACTCTTTGAACTTTTCAAAGGTTTCCGATTTATGTCGCATCAAATACACATAACCGTACCGTGATAAATCATCGGTAAAGGTAACGAAGTACGAATAACCACTGTGAGCAGTTTGACTTAGTGGACCACATACATCAGAATGTACGAGTTCCAGTAAGTTAGTGGCACGGTGTCCAACACCAGAAAATGGGGCTTTGGTCATCTTACCCTGAATACAGGATTCACAAGTTGGATAGGATTCAATGGTAAGATCTGATATCAAACCATTCCTAACCAATTGGGTAAGGCGTTTAACGCCAATGTGACCAAGTCTCATATGCCAAAGTTCAGTATTATTAATTACAGGTAAACTACGTTTATTAACTCCAGTATTTAATATATCTTTTGAAGTTTGCAATGTATAATGACCATGCTGGTTTGGACAACTAAGGATCTGAATATTATTTTTATCATATAAATACAAAGAACTATTCTTAATATTAATACAAAAGCCTTCTGTATCTAATACAAAAAGTGATATAATATTAGCGACACATCCCGGTACAAAATGACAGTCATATAACAAAAGTGTCCCATTCGGCAATGAGATCTCGCATACTCCCACTGCAACTGCATCCAAAGAGTCTCCACTCCCGAACCGCAACTGCATCTCCCCGGGCTTCAGCCTCCTACTTTCCTTCAGCACCTGCAACAAATTGGAAATGTGAATGGGACAAGCAGAATCTAAAATCCAGCTGGATGTAACGGCTTCACAAGCCAAAGATAAATCAATAACTGGAAAAATAAAAGTACCTGATGTATAAGCTATGTCTCTCCTCACTTGGGCAATGTAATCAGGACAGTTCCTTTTCCAGTGCCCGACTTTGCCGCAGTGGTGGCATTTGTCTTCAGAAGCCCTTTTGGGCTTTGCAATCTTCGCCTGTTGTTGAGGACCAAAAGCCTTCTTCTTCTTGCATTTCTTGTTCTTTCCCTTGGACCATCCTTGGGAAGAAGCCGAAAGAGAAGTAGTTCTAGGAGGGCGAGTCGGTACTCCCTTCTTAAGGTCCTCTTCTGCCGTGAGCAACATCCTATGTAGCTCCTGGTAGGTACAGACAGTCCCGTGCATGTTGAAGTACATCACGAACTGGCGAAATGAAGCTGGTAGTGAACCAAGAATGACACTCCTACCGAGAATGTCATTCAAGATGAGATTATGTTGCCTCAATTGATCGATCAAATCGATCATCTGAAGAACATGTGGGCTAAGACTATGCCCCTCATCCAGACGCGCATGGAACAGTTCCATGGCGACTTTGTGAACAATCATTTGTTCCTGGTTCTCAAACGATTGTCTCAATCGCGTCATCATACTGTAGGAATCTAACATACCATAGTACTGTTGCTTGAGTTTCGGAGATAGTGAACTAAGGATGTATGATTTAACCCTTAAATCATCATCCTTCCAAGTTTCAAAAACTTGGCGTTCCTCCTCCGAAGCATCCGCACCCATTGTAAGGGGCAACGGACCCTCAAGAACATAACCCAGCTTTTCGGAATCGAGGACAATCCTCAAATCCAATTCCCAGTCTGTAAAGTTCTCAGCGCCTTTCAGTTTGTTCGCATCAAGCATACGCGCAAACTGATTTGTGGATTGTGCCGCCATCGCCAATCTATCATATAGATCACGAAAAACGGTTAGCGGAAATAAAGCAGTTTCATATAATATCAAAAGCATAAACTAGATCATGGATTTTTAATATAATATGCCCCTCCCACTAAATCATGCAATACTGTAATCCCAAAACAGAATACAAATATTTAATAATTAAATTAAATACTAATAGTGAAAACTGGATCCCGTGAATATATTTCGGCTCACAGCAGAGGCACGGTCTCGCCTACGTATATTCATCAGGTAGACAACTCATTTGTCAATCATTCACTAATGACTCCTAAGTATCCGGTCCTGGCCGTTTCTCGTTGTCGCTGCGAAGGCAGGCCCACAAGGAGACGTACCAAGGTTAAACTCGTCAATAGTAAACTCAAGTTACTTACGTAATCCTGACAGCTAGGGCACGTTCAGAATTCCGTTTTTACTTGAATTTACCTAGTATCTGATATACATCCGGTATAAATAAATCTTTATCGGCTACATCCTCACAGCAGAGGCACGGTCTCGGATGTAGTCACAAAGAAGTATTCATAAACCGTATTGACAAGACGGACCATATAACATGCATCAAATACATAATTACATTCAAACCTTATTAATTAGGGATTTTCCGCTAAGTGTCATACACCCTAAATCTAATCAATTTAAATCCTAATAAGCATGCATAAAGTCTAGAAAACATGATTAAACATTGATTCAATGAAGGCTAATCATATTAGGTGGCCTAGAATCAGACTCGCTCTGATACCATTTTGTAGGGGTTTTTAGGGGGTGAATCCGGTAACGCAGCGGAAGCGGTGAAAATCCGATTTTCAGATTTCAAAAACTTTTTCTCGGATTAATTAAATAAACATATTTATTTAATATTCCAATAATCAAATTATGAACATAAATTCAATAAAACAATTTTAAGTGAATTTACCGAAATGCCCTTGCTTTGGTTTTTTGTCCGTTTTAGTCCGAAATTGATCCAATCAATTTTGAATGATTCTAAATCATTTCTAAGATGAACTTATGATGTTCAAAATATCAAAACACCAAAGCAACCAAAATCCCCAATTTTTCAAGTCTTGGCCGAGAGCACCATTAGGGTGCCATTTTGTGCATTTTGCACTTTCATGCTTCAAGACACATCCAAATGATATCCAATCAACATGAAACTTTATATGCATCATATACACACATAAATACACAACATATATGAAAACCCCCAAATTTGGAATTAGTCATGAACCCTAATTTTTCAATTTCCACAAATTGGACAAATTAGACCAAATACACTAAATCAATTACTTCAATCATCATTCTTCCATCCAATCCAAGTCTCAACACAATGAAACAACTCAAGATCAAATCTAGGTCATTTAAGAGTGGTTCAATAACTCTATATTAGCAACATGGTTTCCAAAACCTTAAAAGAAAGTTTATTACTACAATAGTTATACACTTCCTTCATTACACATGCTTCACACTTCACCAAAACTTCCATCAACAAAAACCACAAGGAACAAAGAAAGAAACATCCTAAGAATGTCATATATTAAAGCCTAGAACCTAAGGAACAAATTCCTTACTAATAGCAAGTTCAAGAAACTTACTAAAAATCCAAGCTTTTTGATTTTTTGTCTTTCTTTTCTCAAGCTTCCTTTGTCTTTCTTCAATGGAGTTTTTGTTTTAGTAAAGTGTATTAGGTTAACAATTAAATGAAATGAAAAACAATATATACTTGTAACATTTTCACCTTGGCCGAAAATCAAAGGCAAATACAAGAAATTGTAATTTCAATTTCATTTCAATTATCATTTAATCAACTTGCATAAATATCAAAAAACAACTTTATTAGATATTTTATTAAAGTCAACAAAAGCAACTAATATCATTTACTTAATATATCCTAATGTAAGATATTTATATTTTAATTAATTTAATCATTAACAATTAAATAATCAATTAATTAATCAAATACAAATATATTAAATATATGTATAATATTTACATTAAATATTAAAAACATATATTCATTTAGGATATAAGTCAAATAACTCATTTTGACTATTAATTAATGTGTATTTAAATTAATCAAGTATTAAATGTAAATACACAAAAATTAAGCAAATGACTATCTAGTCTCTTTAGCACGTATATTGCGTTTAACCTTTAAACGACTTTATAAATAATCAATATTATTTATTAATGTTGCTCTAGTGCTCTACGAGTATGTTTCATTATTGAGACTCTCTAGGTTCAGATATATCCGTCACGAAATCAAATTTCGTGTCCATAATCTATCCACCCGTAGATTATGACGATCACGGATAATCTCGATGAACCACACAGGTCGAGGTCATGGCAAATGTATAATTCCTCCGTCACAGGTATCCGGATAAATCCCAGAGATATAGATGTAAACGTCAAATCTCTATCGGGATTATCCAGTCGACTATTCTATTAGCAATCTCAAAAAGAATGTTTAGAACTAGCTTCTAAACTTTACCACGGGCCCATGGTTTTATCTGATTGCTAATCATATGGACTACCTATGCTCTGATACACAGAACTGACGGATCCTATCTTGATACACATAGGACACCCTGAGGATCTATCTACACCCAACGAACAGGCAGAGGTCTGATCTAAATAGATCGGTGACTTGACTGTCGTCTAAGTGTAGAAGATGTCTCATGTGCCCACAATGGCATCTCAAGTCTAAGAATCACAAGCGCTACTCAACCCAAGAAGATTCTTATTGACGCTGGTGTACCATCCATTAAGAATCTTCGGTGAGTCGTTCAGTGTTTATCCGCTATAAACACCTACACGTCTATACTAGTCTCCAAGACTAATGGTGCATTGAGAAACCATTGGAATCATATATTCCAGTATACGACATGTACCGGTCTCAACGGGTTTACTATACTGACCAAGTAGTGTAAACCTTGACCAGGAACTGTCTGAGAATGATAACGCCATGATACTTCTCAATGTCCGTTGTGACGCTTTTGCAACTGTATCATGACTAATCATTCTAGGGTCATTACGTCTTTACCATATAGAAATATAGATTATATTATAGAAACTGCATATATTATTCATAATAATAATGTTTTACAGAAGTATTTAACAGAAATACAATCGGGAATTGTCACTCTGAGTACCAACCCCAACACATATGTTGATGGGGATTTCTGCAACCAAGATGTTTGAACATTTCGGCATGGAAAAGATGGAACTTCCCATTTTTGGAGGATCAGATGTCCAGATGTATTGGTCAGTTCTCGGACAGTAAGAGAGTCCGAGCATTTCTTTCTCGGATCTGGCGCAAATTTCAGAGACCGGCGACATCAGAGTCGAGGCCGACCACAGTAGATCGGCTGCTCGGTTCGGTTTTACCTTACCTCATGAAGCAACTTGATGAGCTCAGATATTATGGATCATGGCGGGTGTAGTAGAGGTGTTCGGCAAGCCTACTGGCCGACGTCCTATAGCCGATGCGTGACCATGATAGTTTGGACTTTTCCCTCTGAAATCTACTTTCGTATTTGAGATCTTACAGACTGTCATCATTAATGAAAAAGGCGTGACAACGTACTTTTACGGCGTGATGTGACGGGAAATCCGAGGGTAGGTTTTGCTTTCGGCGATTGCAGGTTGGGGAAGAGAGCTTGTCAAGTCACCGGAAACCTACAGACCTGCAGTGCTGGCGTCACAAAAATATGGGAACAGTATTGTATATACATTAGTATATAAGGAGAGGGCGATCTCATTTGTAAGGGTTGGAAAAAGTTTCATTCTATTACTACTTGTAAGAAACTAAAGAACAACCGACAGCTCGGTCACTATTAGACATGTCCCTAAACAGGTCGGTAGAGCTCGGTTTGGTAATAAAATAACCTCATATACTTTGTGCCCGTGGACGTAGGCTGGATTAGCTCCGCCGAACCACGTTAAACGCTCTTTGTCAAATTTTACGTTTGTTTTGTCTTTTGCCACATTTGTTTTTGGTCTCCCATAACCAAACAAATTCAAGGTTGAATGAGGATTGTCTCGGGAGGGTTATCTCGAAAATACCCCTGGGACGAAAATCACTCGTCAACAACTTTAAAAGATGTTAAATTTTCAGTTAAGAAATTGTGAATTTTTCAAATGTTTATATTTGATTTATATATGAAAAAAAAAAGTAAAAATTGGACTCCAACGATCATTTTGGGGTTGAGGTGGTAATTTGAATTACAATTCATTTCATCATTCAATTCGATCCACTTTAAAGGGGATATGAGTTTCGAAAACTTATTCATTTAATAAATGGATAAATTCGATTCGATTTGTTTATTAAACGAATCGAATACGAATTTGAGGTCACAGATTCGTTTATTTATTTATAATTCGTTTATGATTTCTTTTTGCTTGTTTTTATTATTTTTCAATTACGGTGGTAATTTGAATCAAAATTCGTTTATTTGTTCAATTTGATTTGATTCGTTTTAAAAAGAATATGAGTTTAGTAAATGTATCAATTCGATTCGATTCATTAATTAAATGAATCGAATACGAATTTGAGCTCACTGGTTCATTTAGAATTCGTTTATTGATTTCTTTTTGTTAGTTTTATTATTTTTCAACTAAGTTCAAGATGTTATTGTCAATTATCACATGAAAACAACATTGACTAGATTTGGTGGGCTATTTATAGTAAATCCATTAATTGTATAATATATAATTGTATAATATATATATATATATATATATATATGAAGAATTAATGTAAATAAAATACAATAATCATTTTTAAACGAATCAAATACGAATCCTGATTCAGTTAGTAAACGAATCCATTATATTTTGATTTGATTCGTTTAAGATTCAACACAAATTTAATTCGTCAGTTCATTTTATCATCATATTTTGGGGTGAAGATTGATGTCTTCAACGACTTTAAGTGGGTATGGCAGCTATACCCGAAAAAATCTGGATATGAAAAATCCGATACGCATTATTAAATATGTGACCGCCAATTTAAGAGTTTGGGATAGTCGGGGTTTTACCTGCTCCGTTTAAATCTGAAAAAAATGATTTAACGGTAGAATTTCCACCCATTCCAAAAAAAAAATGCTAACAACAAAATCAGCTTGAAACCCAGAATTGAATTCAAAGCCAATCACACAATAAATTGAATTCAACCCAGAAAGAACAACAACAAATAAACCCCAAACACAACAACCAATCTGCTTAAAACCCAAATAGACAAAGATGGAAAACAACGCCCATGAAATCTGAAATACCTGAAAATCACGAAATCAAGAATCGCAACAATTTATATGCTCACCGCAACAGGTGGGAGGAAAATAAGCAAACAAGTGGGAGGAAGAAAAGCATGAAGCGAAAGTGATTATGGAAAGAGACCATACAGAAATAACACACTTTAGGATCCTATGAAATCTGAGAATCGCCCCAAATAAAGCTCTATTTGGTATTATGATATAATTATATTTGGATTAAAATATAATTTTGAAGTCTTTGATTAATAATGAGAAATTATAATTATTAATGGTGGTTTCTTTTAAAAATTAAATTTTACAAAAATTAAAAATTTTAACTTTTCCCCACCATCAAAATATTATAAAAACACACCATAATTTTTTTAATATAAATCAAATTTTTTTTATAAATCATTTTTTTGTTTACCATATTATTCTAATCACGAGCCTATAACAAACATGTTTGAACAGCGTGTATTTGGTTTAGGAAAACTGTGTCAGCTACGTGGCAAATTCAAGGAGAACTTGGATAACGATTTGCTTAAAGTAGACATGGTCACTGTTTCGATTCGGAATCGAAATCGAATCAGAATCGGTTGGAATTAGATGATACCAATTTCAACTAATTTTGGTTCCGAAACCATAACCGTAATATTTCGGTTCGGTTACGGTTCATCTCTTACCGAATCGAAATCGAACCGTTGGAACTGAACGGTTCCAACGGTTCGAATCGGAACTGTTGGAACTACTGTGTAACCGTTTAAATTTTATTAAAATTAAAAAAAAAATAGAAAACCGAATCCGAATCGAAATTATCCAATTCGATTCCAGTTGTGGAACCGGGAACCGACTAATTCGATTCTGATTCAGAATCAAACCGGACCGGTGGCCACCCTAGCTGAAGGAGCAAAGAAACCGACCACAACTTGAAGCAGGCAGCAAAAACAAATATTTTACTGCCTGCTTATTATTGTTACTTCGTATTTAATTTAATTGATTAAAAGAATATAACAAAATAATAATCTCTAATTAAAAAACTGGGGGAAAAGACAAAAGTGAAAAGCAAGTCTATCTCTTTGACTCTTTCTCGTGTCTGTCGAAGTGCACATGGGGCGTCTCCCTAATCATAAGTTCGACAACAGCTGTAACCACGTGACACCTGTTCCGGCCTATTCTACTTTCCTTATACACTAAACAACAAAACCTACTCCTGCTGCATCTTTAATAATAATTATTATAATAAACACTATTTTTTTATTAGAGTTATTATTACAGCTTACCATTATATAATTTTTAAAAACATAATATAATAATAAAAAATTATTATAACCCTTTTTATTTATTAAAAAAAAAAGGACGAGGCCAGTTCCAGCTGTCCTTAATAGTTACGACACCTCACAGCTCTAACCCCCGGTTCTAAGATTTCTCAGTTTCTTTTCTAATAGACACCTACAGTCATACTAATCTGATGTCGGGAGTATGTGGGAATAGAGGTGGTCACGGAATCGGACAGTTTCGATTTCGGAACAGGAGTCGGAATAGAAATTTTTCGATTCAGTTAGGATTTATTCCTGACCGAATCAAAAAAAATCACTGGAATAGGACGATTCCAACGATTCAAACCGAAACCGTTCGATTCTATTTTTTTTTTTAAATCATTATTAAAAGTTAAAAAAAAAAAAAACCTGAATAGAACCGGAAACCGACTGATTCGGAACCGATGGCCACCTCTATATGGGAAGACTACTAGTTGAGGGCCTCTTTATGTTTGTTTAATATTGACCTTAATGATCTAATTTTATAGTAAATGGAAATTTTATAAAAAACCTACTTTCAGAATGACCCTGCAAAGAAGAAAATTGGAACATTCCTCGTATGATTTGTATTTGGCCATTATAGGATTAGCTTTAGTGACTAAATGTGCCCCTGACTTGAGGTTAGTTCGAGTATATGAGAAAGGAAACTGACAAACGTTAGGACGGTGCCGTGTCGTTTTGCAAGGAAATGCTATGACTTAGTAAGGACAGCTGGAACTGGCCCTGAATTAAAACGTCATATTATACACAAATTTCAAATTTCTATCTAGATTTTGATTTAAATTTAAGGTTTAATAAACCGTCCGGCTCTTCCAACAAATACATAAATATAAATTATACGAAATTAAATGAAAATTTTATGATAATTAAAATAAGAAGATTATTTAACTAGGAAAAATAACTCGTACTCAACCGTCAAACTATCATCATCAGCGTCCATCACAATAAAAAATAATAATTAATTAACAGAATTAAAACCTTAAAAATTAAAAATAAAAATCCCAACGCAAAATCATCAACTGATTTATCAAATATAGATCTACATGAACAAAGCAAAAGTAGCAGCGAATCCAGCCAAGTAACAACCAATAGCAACTCTGTTCAAAGCAACGCCGTTTCCAGGGGTGGAAGTAGGAGCGCCAGTTGGAGTGAGAGAACCGCCGGTTGGAGAGAGAGGAGCATTACCGGGAGTGGCGGACAAAGGCGGAGACGGCGGTGAGAGAGTCGGAGCAGCGGCCGGAGTAGGAGTGGCGGTCGTGACCGGAGAAGGAGCTGCAGCCTTGGGAGCCGGAATAGGAGTTTTTGAGACCGGCGAGCGAGTAGGAGCCTGGCCGGGAGCCTGAGCCACGGCTAAGCCGGCGACAAGAGCCAATAGCAAGATCACAACGAAGCTTGAGTGGGCCATTGCTTTGTTTTTATATGCTTTGAGATTTTGAGAGAGCGAGAGAGACCAAAGTTGAGAAGCGACGGTTTAAAAGAAATAGAGAGGAAGAGGGCTATTTATATAGATCGAGATCGCTCTTGTTGCTTTTGCTTTGCCCTTGGTTAGTTTTGTTTTAATTTCCATCTTTGTCCTTTTAATTAATGGCTAGTTTTTAATTTTTGCTTCGATTTTCCTTTTTAGACGCTTGTGTGTGTTAATTAAACATAAAATTTTCCCTTTTTTGTAACTAATTATATTGGAGAAAGAATTGTAATTTTGGGAATTTCTTAAGAGTTAAAGAAAGTGTTTGATATTCAATTTGATACGGTTCTTTACTACATTCTAGCAATGATATTAGAAAAAGATGTCATGTGAGATGAACACAATAGCTAATAAAATATTATATTTTTTAAAAGTCTAGAGATTCAATCTAAAAGAGATTGTTTGTTATAAGAGATAAGACTAGTGATCCATTAATTTATAATATATTATATTTTTTACGATTTTAAGATAATCCATCTCGACTCTTAAAATTTTATTTTTAATATGAGTTTAAGTCTAATAAAATATCTCTTACTAATTTAAGAGAGGCGGTCTTTTATAGAGTCATTATCCACATACCTATCAAGTAATGTGTGATATCATATAACTCTTTTATTAATATTTGTTAAATAATTTTGGATACTAATACAATATTATAAATTTCACAAAAATATAATTAACAACGAAAATTCCACTACCCGAACCGTTATGATTGACACGTTGTTGCTTAAATTTTTTATTGGTTTAAAGTGGACTATCTTTTTCATTATTGAAAAACATCGGATCGTAGCTTAATTAAATATTAAGTTATTGAATTGTTATTATTTAATTATTACCATCTCCATATAATTTTTCTGGTGGGATTAGTTTGATGAGCGCTTTGGATTCCAAATCATAAATTGCTTTGGAGTTTTATGTGGGGTTATCAATTTCATATTTTAATAATTTAAGACCGACCAGGAAAAAGCTTTTTGTCATGCTCCAAAGTCCAAAAGTTTTTTTTTTTTTATTTTTTTTTTTATTTTTGAAGATTAATCGATGAATAAAGTTTAAATTTATTTTTTTTTTTTTATTAGTTTTTCTTTAAAAATTTGAATTCTGATGACAAAAGAAATAAACTTACTTGAAAACTATTTGATCATGCTCTTAGGGAGCAACCGGACAATTTTTCCCCCTCCAATTGAACCTTAGTTGTTAAGTAAATTACGATTAATGAATCATAAACATAAATTAATTAATTCATTATTAGTCATGTTTTATGTAATAGATGAATAGAGAGTTAGAGTACTAAGAAGTGTGATTTGATGTCAAAGAATTTAGAATTTCATTATCAGGTCTTGTGTCCGAATCCTTTCTTATAAGAGCATGTGACAACTGAATATTTTACCTATTCCGTTTAAATTCGGGTCTGGTGGTTCGACGGTATGATTTTTAATGTTGAAAATAAAAAGTAGAGAATTAGCAATTATTAAACACGAGTTTCTTTATGCTCCCCAATAAACACGAAACAATTTTGCTTCAATTGCAAATTTGTGTTTGATTTTCTTGTGGAACTTGCAAAGCACTCAATTGAATATCAGGCCGAATTTGGTATGAAAAAGAAAGCACGCCACAAGCAAAATAATAATAATAATAATAATAAACTAAAAAAATGCAATTTTGCAGTCCACGCAGGCCATCAAAGAAGATGCAGATGCTTATTTTGAGGTGAATCAATAACCATATAGTTGAATTATTATAACTAGACGTAATTTTAAAGACAATTTATGTATGTGGTTGGTTGGAATATTAAAATTTATTCATATGATATTAAATTTTAAATATTTAAATTTAAATTATAAAATAATTATTTATTTTTAAAAAAAAATCTTATAAAAAATTCATTTAATACCTCAAAACTAAAGGCGGTCTATAACCATCACTGGTTTAGTAATATTTTTCAACACAGTAGTAGTATGATATGACAAAATATCATTACGTGCTGTATGATTCAAGTAATAATACATCTGATTCCCGTTTTAGAAGCAAGTGACAATGCCTTATTGGACGACGGTTACTCGATGGCTGTGGTTAGATGCTCACTCTTTTTCTTTTTTGACCGTTTTGATATTATATTATGCAAAGCGACTACAAATACAAGTCAGAGTTTTAAATTCTGTTTAATATTGGGAATTTGATTTTTCCTTTGAAAATGCCTAGGCAAGAAGCATTACATTATGGTTTTTTTTTTCCGAATAATTATCAATAATACAGTTAATTTTTGATATGTTATTAAAAATATATAAATTTTAGATTTTTTTTTTTTACCCACTAAAAAATTGAAAAATATATCAAATTTGAATATATGATTGAAAAGTAGATTAAACATTGATTATATATTTATTAGGTGATAGCCAAACGTTTGCTACATTTTTCAATATTTGAGTGGACATTGATTTTTTTTTTTTTAGGATTTATGTATTTTTATAACGTGTCAAACTTTATATGTATTATTGATATTTTTTTGTTATACAGCTATTTACGCAATCAAGATATTTCATCTTATACCGATCTCGTTCTATCTTGTTTATTATTCGGGACAAAAAAATCAAGAGACGGATTTTTTGAATTGGGTCTAAAAATTTATCTAGAATTTGGATCGAATGGTTCAAGATCCTGAATCTCAATTAGAATTCAAAATTTTATCAACTAAAATCCAGATTCAGGGAAGAAAAGTCGTCTCAAATCTTGATCGAAATTTTTATTCGTGAATGTTTTTCATCATGAATCCCCTACCGAACTGTACACGATCGAAATTTTCTTCTAACCATCTAAATTAAAAAAGTGAGTTTTTTTTTTTTTTTTAAAAAAAAAATAAGTTCAAAAATTTTCATTCGAGCCCGTCCCATACCAGTCTCTCATACCGATTACGTTTCAAGAAAAAAAATCATCTCGAATCGCTATTGAAACAGGGGAAGATCCATAATATAATTATATCCCAGTTAAATTAAAATTTTATTATTTACATATTTAAAGTCAACATAAATGTCATAAAATAGAAAAAAATACAAATTAAAAATAACATTTAACTTTTATATACAAAAATTAAAATAATAAGAAAATATAATAGAAAATAAATTAAGATTTGAGATAAAAACTTAATAAATGATCAAAATCTGCAAACGTGGATAAAGTGAATGTAAAAGTGTGAAGTCATTTTTGTTGACTAACTTGTCGTTTTGTTGTCACCTCCAGTACGACATGTCGTATGATGTTATAAGCGTGAATTTCTGATGACCGTTGGATTGAGTGTTGGGAAATACTAAGCATTCCAAGATCATTTCAAGCATTGAAAATAAATGCGAATACAACGAGGGAGTTGCGGAATACTCACATCGATCGGTTGAGCGATGCGGCAACGAACAAAATCTGTTTTTCTGCTCACTGCATGTCACGGCAGTGGCTGTGTGCAGTCCACTGTTTTCGGCCATTGGAGGTTCTTCGTCAAGCTCCAAGCTTCGTCAAACAATTCCAAGCTCATGGGTAGACTTCCCTATCACCTTAGCATGTCTCTCGGAGTGCTAGCTCTTGTGATTTTTGCCACAAAAATCATCACACTTGCTTCCCATCTTCTCGGCATTTCCCAGAAAAACCAGTGAAGAAATCGCCCAAATGGGCGTGAGAGAGATAAGCAATTTTGGCTCCAATTGCGTGAGAAGAGAGAGAGAGTGGAATGGTGTTGGTTTTGTGTATTTGTGTATTTGTGTATCTAATACACATAATTCTTTTTTCAAAAAATCAATAAATGATTTACTAAAAATTGGCTTTAAAAGTCAAACAATTAAAAGCCATACCAACCTCCATCAACTCACATCATTCATGAATAGTGACTTGCGTCAATCACTCAAAGTGAAAGAAATCCATCACTTGATTGACAAATTATGTGACGCTAGATGCGACTAGCGATTTGACGCTTGATTTGACTTGCGTGCCGCACTCGAATTCGAAATGCGAATGCGCTCGCAAACAATCCCGGGCTCGGGTTCGCTAATTCCAAATTAACAAATTTTCCGTTGCGACGTAATTAAATCTAATTTAATTAAATAATCATGCCTAGCATAATTACTATTCACGTCGCTAACGAATTAATTCTAAATTAATCCGTTCGCTCGAATTAAAATCTAATTTTAATTCCGCTTCGAAATCCAATTTCTTTTAATATATCGAATATATTAATTTATCGATTAATTCCAAATTAATCGTTATCTCTCTTTTATTGATATTTTATCCCAGATAAAATATCTCCGCAATTAATCCCAGATTAATTTTCTCTCTCTTTTAATTAATCCAAGATTAATTTAGAGTGCGAGTCATACGTCATCGGTGAATATTCGGGAAGCGACCCATGAGATCCCCGGATATTTTGGCAGTAAATTCGGTCGTCGGACTATCCGAACACGTAAGTACCTAGTACTACGTTTATACCGATTTACAAGATAAGGTTGGCTTCTAGCAAATCGTCATGCCTACCCAATTCTCCAGAAACATCCTTACAGGAATAATGTTCTATATCAGGCGTAGTATACGTAGTATTGCGTATTTCGATCCAGCATCGGATGATCACATGCAAGGCCTTGGGCTGGTACAGTGTCTGCCCCGTACGAAGCATATATCGGATTACGAGCAACTAGTCTCTTTATTATCGGATAATCATGACCAAGTCATATTATCCCGACGGTTGCAACCTTTTTAGAGAACCAGTTCCGTATCCCTACGCGATCATCATCTCCATATGACTGGAGTGATACTTCCGTCTTGACATCACACCCAACACACTACGATTCTCGATATACCCAGAAAAGGCGTACACAGAAACCGGTTAAAGCCATGGACGACCAAAACCAAAGTATATTGATTGTCATAAGTATTAGAGGTGCAAGTCTCAGGTTAAGACCAAATACACCTACCCTGATTTCGGACTTCCATAGACACATAGTCATACTACCAATGGAATTCCGAGGGGGTCTATCCAGAGCGAAACTGTTTCCCGTACCATCGGTAAAACACAACCTCATATTACACTTGCATGAGTATCATATACCCAAATATATGAAAACTATGCCGTTGTTCCCTCACAACGCGCACAAGTGTAATACTAGTCTTTTACGTATTTATTGATGTCCAATCTCGATAATACTCTAAAGAAATCTGGTCTGGTAGAAATCAAAAGCTTTCCCAGCTTAGAGTGTTTGGCTGTGAAGCTTATGCTCAGTCTGTTAGACATTCTGTCCCATAGCGTCACTGTTTGTAAATGATATTGTATTATTGTACAAAATTAACTATGTGATAATGAAATTGCCTTTTGCCGTTTTGTAATATTATTTACTTTGATATATAAATGGCGAAAGTCCATATGATTAATACCGGATTGAGATGATATGAGACGGTATCAATCCATAAAGGTTTAATCATTAAATATCCCTAGTCAGAGTATTATCGAGATCGGACATCGATAATGCGGAATAGACTAGTATTGCGCTTGTGCACGTTGTGAGGGCACAACGGCATAGTTCTCATATATTTAAGTATTGGATACTTATGCAAGTACGATAGGAGGTTGTGTTTTACCGATGGTACGGAAAACAGCTTCGCTCTGGATAGACCCCGCGGAATCCCATTGGTAGTATGTCTGCGTGTCTATGGGAGGCCGCATCAGGGTAGGTGTATATGGTCTTAACCTGAGACTTACATCGCTAGTACTTGCGACAATCGGTAAACTTTGGTTTTGGTGGTTGGGGACCTTAACCGGTTCTGTGTACACCTCTTCTGGGTTTATCGAGAATCGTAGTGTACTGGATGTGATGTCGAGATGGAAGTATCACTTCAGACATATGGAGGTGATGATCACGCAGGACACAGAACTAGTACTCTATAAAAGGTTGCAACCGTCGGGACAATATGACCAGGTCAGGATTGTCCGATTTAAAGAGACTAGTTGCTTGATGTCCGATATATGTTTCGTACGGGGCAGACACATTTCCAGCCCCAGGCCTAACATGTGATCGTCCGATACTGGATCGATGTACGCAATACTACGGTATACTACGCTTGATATAGATCTAATATTCCAGTAAGAATATTTCTGGAGAATTGGGTAGGCATGGCGCTTTGCTAGAAGCCAACCTTGTCTTGTAAATCGGTAAAAACGTAGTACGAGGTACGTACGTGTTTGGATTATCCAACGACCGTATTTACTGCCAACATATCCGGAGATCTCTTGGGTCGCTTCCTGAAGATTCACCTATGATGTTTGATTCGAACTTTATTAATCTTGGATTAATAACGGAGAAACTTTATCTTGGATAAAATGCCTTATTAGGAAAGAGAGAGAGAGATCGATTAATCTGGAATTAATCGATAAAATAATATATTCGATATATTATTATTAAACGAAATTAGATTTCGACGCGGAATTAAAATCAGATTTTAATTCGGGCAAACGAATTAATTTAGAATTAATTCATTAGCAAACTGAATAGTAATTTTGCAAGGCGTAATTATTTAATTCACGTCGCGACGGAAATTCGTTAATTTGGAATTAACGAAACCGAGCCCGTAAGTGCTTGCGGACACATTCGTATTTTGAATCGAGTGATATCCGCAAATCACATCGCGATATCTCATTACTTAATACGAATAGATAGTGAATGTATCTAGTCACCTTTAAGGGATGATGCATTGTCTCTAATCTCAAAGTATGGTAATGATAGCAAATGATGAATTCATTTTGGAGGGAAAGCCATGCACGGTTTTGGAAGGATTTTTTGCATTAAAAAATTCTTTTGGTATTAGATATCAATTCACTTTTCATCTTCCTTGGTCATTCACGTTTTTTGGCATGCAAAGAAAAGAAAATCAAAAGTGAAACACTCTCCTCTCTTCCTCTCTTACTCACGCCGTGAGCTGCACCAACAAGGCAGAAAATTGTTTTCTCATTCTCCATTTTTGCTAGCACAAGCAAGAATCATAGGAGGTGATAGGGGGAAACCACCTTGGAGCTTGGAATACACAAAGCTTAGAGCTTTCAACTCTTTTCTCCTCTTGGCCGAAACTTCAAGGATCTTGGAGCTTCAACCTTTGTTCATCTTTTCATCACAAAAGCTTTGTAAGTATGATTCCGCCATGCTTCAAGTTTATTATATATATTCATTGTTGTATTTCATAAGCTTAATCTTTCCTTGGGACTAATTATAGTAACCAACACAGTCCATATGAAAACTTGAGCCAATGTCTCTTAAGTGTGTTTTCTTAGGATATAAAGAAGGGACAAAAGGTTACAGGCTATGAGAAATGGAGTCAAAATTGTAGTTAGTATGGATGTCATATTCAATGAACATAGTTTTCCTTGTAAAACTTCTAACATGAATACAGATGCCTTAGAAAAGGATCTAGCAGATTTTGATCTTACAGGTGGAGCTCAAATGCAGGTGGAGCCAGGCCCAGCAAGGGCTTCTGAACAAACTGCTGATAGACAGAAGATATATATATCTGAGGATAATTAACCTATGAGTGATAACCCTGAAGAAGACAGAAATGAAGTGATTGGTATGCATGAACAAAATGCATAGGACATGGTGGATCAATTAGATCCAACTCCGCAAAATGAATCACATGAGCAGCATGATGAAACACCACTAGACTCATTGGCCAATTATCAGCTAGCAAGAGATAGAAGTAGGAGGCTTTACATGCCTCATACCAGGTATGATTACTCATCTACTGATCTATATTTATGTGCTTTAATTTCAAGCCATGATATAACTGGAATAGAACCTGCTAGCTTAAGAGAGGCACTGAGATCAACCCATAAACATGAATGGGAATGAGCCATAAAAGAAGAGATGTCTGCACTTAGGAAAAATCAGACCTGGACTCTGGTCCCTAGACCTAAAGGCCAGAAGTTGGTTGAGTGGCAAGTGGTTGTTTAAAGTCAAATAAGGAATACAGCCTAAAGACCCAATTAGGTTTAAAGCCAGACTTGTTGCTAAAGGGTTTACACAAAGGGAATTGGTAGACTATAATAAAAATTTCTCACATGTAGTTAAATTTAAGACCATTAGAATGATGTTAGCACTAGTAGTTCAGTATAATCTTGAGCTAGAACAATTAGATGTGAAAACAACATTCTTACATGGTGAACTAGAATAGAAAATTTGCATGTCACAGCCTGCAGGTTTTATAGATAAAAACCACCATGAGTATGTGTGTTTACTCAATAAATCCTTATATGGCCTTAAGCAGTCTCCTAGGCAATGATACAAAAGGTTTGATATATTTGTGCTTAGTATTGGATTCATTAGATTAAATATGATAGTTCAATCTTTTTCATGCTTAATGATGAATATTATGTATACTTGTTATTGTATGTTGATGATATGCTTCTAATCTCTAAATCAATGGATGTGATTTGTAAACTAAAGAAACAGTTGAACAATGAATTTGATATGAATGACCTAGGTGCAAAAAGAATACTAGGTATGACCATTGCTAGAGATAGAAATAAAAATTTTCTGAAAATACGTCAGTCCACATATTTGCAAAAGGTTGCATCTAGGTTTGGAGTAAGTGGCTGTAAGCCTGTTAGTCAGCCACTTGCGAGTCATTTTATTTTGTTTAAATCTCAATGTCCTACTATTAGGTCTGAGATGGTTAAAATGGAAGGTATCCCTTATGCAAATGCTATAGGTTCTGTGATGTATGTCATGATTAGTACTAGACCTGATTTGTCATATGCTGTATCTCTGTTAAGTAGATTTATGTCAAATTCAGGTAGTCTTCACTAGAGTGCTTTGCAATGGTTATTAAGATACATAAACACAACAGTTGATTATGGATTATGTGTTAACAAAACTAATGTGTTAGACTTGGTAGGGTATGTAGATTCTGATTTTGCAGGTGATAAAGATTTAAGAAAATCAACTACAACATATTATTTCACTCTTGGATGAAACTGCATCAGCTGGAAATCAAGTTTGCAACCCTTGGTCACACTCTCAACCACTGAAGTAGAGTATGTTGTCATAACTAATGTGTCTAAGGAAGCCTTGTGGCTTTAGGGTATCTCAAGCGAAATACAACAGCTTCATGGGAAAACAGTTGTATATTTTGACAGACAAAGTGCAATACATTTGAGCAAAAATCCAGTATATCATGAGAGAACCAAGCATGTGGATGTCAAGTACCATTTTGTGAGGGAAATCGTCTCGAGTGGTAAGATTGAGATCAAGAAGATACCAACTGAAAATAACCTATCTGATATGGGGACAAAGATTGTGACTACTGGCAAACTCACCCACCACATGAAGTTGTTGCATGTGGGAGTTGACTGATTTCGCAGTCAACGTGAACAATGAAATGGACTTTGATACTTGTTGCACTAAGGTCATCCCTGCATGAGTGATTTATGAATTGAAACGAAAGGCAAAAGGGCTTCAAGATAGAGATTGTAAAAGTGTAAAGCCATTTTTGTTGACTGACGTGTCGTTTTTGTTGTCACCTCCAATACAACATGTCATATGATCTTATAAGCGTGAATTTTTTATGACCGTTGGATTGAGACACGTTGGTAGATCTCCACCGTTGCTTTCCTTTTGCTCTTCATATATATTGCCTAGGGTTGACAAAAACAGTAGATGCAAGACCCATTTCTCTCATTCTCTCTCGGCTACGATTCATCTCTTCTCCCCTCTGTCTTCTTCATAGCAACAAAAAGAAACTAGAGTCAGGTAGTAACATCTTGCTTGTAAATCAATGTGTGTATGTCTTGATTTTTTTGTTGAATGATCGGAGACTGGTAACTGAGTTATAGGGCGTAAGGTGGTTGCGTTGGAATTCTAGGGTTTCTTGTTTGTGCTCTGTTCTTGGGGAAAGTTGTAGTGTAAGAGAAGAAGAAAGAAGGCTTGTACAATCTTGTTAATAATAGTACAGTGAGCTCCAAGTTCCTGGAGTTCAACGTGAATGTAGTCTGAATCTTTCAGGCGAACCACGATAAAAATCCTTGTGTTCTTGATGTGCATGTTGATTGTGTTGTTTATGTAATTGGTTTATCTGAGTTGGTTACAAAGAAATTAAGTGTTGGGTACGAATTGGAAACACCCAACAGTGAAAAAAAGGGACAAATTAATAAATAATCAAAATCTTCAAACGTGAATATAGTGAAAAAAGGGACAAAATAATGAAAATTCAAAGAAATGATTGAAATATAAAAAATTGAGATTATCTAATCAATGACATTTTAATGAATATGTATAATTATATTTTATTGGACTAGACATGACATTAGTGTGCTTCAAATTATTACAGGTTTCTTGATGGTACATCAATAAGAAATGGAACACCAACTATCAAAGGGCAATCATGGATGGATAAACAAAATTCAAATTGAATAAAATAAAATAAAAAATCAAACCGAATGGATAATTTTTTTAATTTTAAAAATAATTATTTATTTTTTTTATTAAAAAATAGAAACAAACTGAATTATTTTAATTTAAAAAACTTAATCGAACCGAATTAATTGAATAATTTGATTTTATTAAATTTTTTAAAGTCCAATCATGTTTTTTTTTTGTTATTTTATATTTTATATTTATTGCAGTAATAATTTCTTTGTTGTTCATTAATGATTAATTCATAATATATATATATATATATATATATATATATACTTTATTATGTCTATTTTTTTATTTTTTACATTTTAAATAATCTAAATGATGAATGTATCTGATGAAGTGCTTATATTAGTGTAGTTGTGATTATTATAAGAGTTATAATGTACAAAAATTAAAAAAATTATTAGATTTAATAAATGTTACTAATTTTTACACTTTTATTGTTTTTGTTAAAAAGATTGAAAAACTAAATTGAACCGAACCTATAATTAATGTAAATATAATTTTTTTTAAAAAAAATTGAACGATTACTTTTAAAATAAAAAACCAAATAATTTAATTATAATTTTTGTTAATTATATCAAACCAAACCCAATCATAATTACCCGTAAGGATAACTCTCAAATCGCTAACAGGCCTATTTTATCTTAGCCCAATGGGAGAAATCAAATAAACTTGATTCATATTTTTTTTAAGTGCAATGTAGACATGTCCACGCAGTTCTAAGGTCCTATAATCTCATTCTTGCATCGCAGGTGCAGACATTTTTCTGGAATTAGACCAACCCTCTATGGAGATTTCGAATTTTCTACCAACTCTACTCGTAAATAAGATATTATATTGGGCTAATGTAAATGTAGCCATTTGATAGTGATATTAAATAATAATAAATTAGTTTTTTTTTTCCAAAAAAAATCGTTAGAAATTCTATCGTTAAAAAATTATTTCCAGATTTAAATGAAACTGATAAAATTTTCGACTCTACCAGACTCTTATAAAAAATGAACTTTCTGGATTTGAACTCAGAACCTGAAAATCAGACTTTAAACCTTACACCATTAAGCCACGCCCCTTGGATATATATAAATTAGCTTTGCTTAACACATTTTTCGTCTAACAATTAAAGGTAAAATAAAAACTTTCAAATTAGCTATTTACCAAACACCTTAAAAGTGTGGCGTAAAAATCACAACTGCCAAACAGCGAACCAAAACGTATCTCAATTCGTCGAGAGAGAGGGAGAATAGCGAGAGCAGAAAAAATAATCCATTTCAAATCATTTTCAGTGAAATTTGAACAGAATTAACGAAACACGGCATGGCGTATAGTCGTATACAGCATTTTAAAAAACGACATCCCATACACGATACGTGGACCGTCGTTTTTAAAAAAAAAAAAAAAAAAAAAAATTTATCATCATAATTTTGCACATGATCAATTTTGATCAAAGTTAAAGGCGATCATTTAAAAGAAAAGCACAAACAAAAAACACCATTAATGCTATTATTACCTGAATAAGCACATCCATTAAGCCTGAAAGCTTGATTTTGTTCATCTTCATCCTCTCCCTCACCAGTTCTACCTTCAGATCTCCGATTTCTCTCTCCATCATCTCCTTTTCCTGCAAAATTTTAGAACATGAGAAATTTGAAGTCACGAGAGAAAAAAAATTCCGATCGAGCGGGTGATTAATTTTAAATTTTAATTAATGCCTCGTCTTCATTGTTGATTATTGTAGCTTTGGATTGGCGATTTTGCAGCGAAGAAAGAAGATTCACAGCTTTGGCACATCGAATTGCTATCTTCAATTTCACGCTTTCTTCTTTGCTCTCCATGTTTCCCCCTCTCTCTGTTTCTGATTTTTTGAATTATGATTGCAATGAAAATAAGCGAGGGAAATAATAAATCAAATATTTATAACTGTTTGGGGGTGGTGATCTGGTGCGGAATGTGGGACTGGAACCGGTGTGCCTGCAATATCATCACCCTCCATCACTTTTATCAGAATTGCAGTAATATGTATTTGTCATTCACAATGGATAAAAGAAATAAGCGAGGGAAGTAAATTAAATAAGTCATTCAATACTTGAATTCATTATTTTAGGCATGTTACGGGAAAATTGGACTCCGTATCATATTGGGTCAGGCCACAAAAAATATGCCCACCAACGGACTCAATAGAAAGAAGGTCCAGACCGTAAGGCCCGGAACAGGCTTAACTCGATTATTGCATGGAATGTCGCATTGGTCTCACCGAGATCTTGGAGGAAATGATCTTGAGGACACGAAGAATTCATTCAGATCTCAGAACGCCGATGGCAAAATCTCCAAGGATTCGTGCCCAAGGTCGCAGGTCGCTTCATACCATCCGAAGACTTTATGCCAAGAGGGATGCCCTCAAATAGTCTAATTAAGGGAAAGTAAACCACCTCAGCGGTTACACAATTTAAGAACCATAATAAATCCCATTAAATTATTAGTGATTATTACGTATAAATTTGATAATAGTCACCAAATTCAAATCTTGGGTGACCTTTCCCTCCACTCAGAAAATAGTAAAACCAGGAGAAGATTCTCATTGTAGTGTAGAGGAAGAAAAAAATGAGAGTTACCAAAAACTCTATTAAATTTATACGAGAACTCCAAATGTAATTCCAAATTAATCAATAAGATTGGCCAGTGAACGTAGGCCTTAGATTTATTGAACCACGTAAAATTAATGTTCCATTTAATATTTTTACACATATTTGATGTTGACCGGTTTTGATCGTCAACATGGTATAAAAGAAAAAATTCCTGATACTCATGGAGTGTACATAATAGTATTATGACTAATTTTGAATTATGGCCTCTATCGATAAAAAATAAAACAAATAAAAACCTTAAAGTGTAACCTATGCTAATTTAGAGTTTAATGTTGGTAGGCTTTTTGTTTAAGACATTGTATTTAGACCAATCTTAGAGACATTTTTTTTATATGAATGACAAAATTTTCCACAAGTTCGGGGCCTCCTGAGGACCCGCCCCAATGAGGTCGGGCTAGAGACCCCAAATCATGTAAAAAAATTCAATTGGGACGGGTTCAGGGGCCCATTTTAAAATCAAGTAGTGAATCAGGTTCTGGCTCAATTTTATTTTTTTTGAAAGTTTTATAATTTTTATAAAATCAAAAAATATATAAGCCCTAACCCTAAGTAGACCCGGACACTGGTCCAGTTAATTCCGATTCAGTTCCGGTTACATTCGGTTTTTTTTTTAAACAAAAAAATTGAGATTGAAAAATTAATTTAAAATTATGAATTTGAATTTTATATAATAAACTTACATTAAATTACAAATAAAATTCTTGTCCAAAAAAATTAAAAATAAATTATTAAATTAAAGAGTTTGAACTTAAATTTTTAAAAACTTAAGTTCTCTACGTATCCTTTAGGGGTGAGAGGAATCAAAGCTCACGTAATTACATTATAATTTTAAGATATATCCCCATTGTAATTTTACAATTATCTAATTATCAATCATTATTATCAGTGCTTGTTGATCTTTCAGCTCCAGTTTCGCTTGCACTTTTAGATGCATTATCGAACAAGTCTTCAAATTCATCGGGGACATCTTTTTGTTGCCTCAGATCAGCTCGGGTCCAATCATCCACACATGTTGTTGCTTCTAGAGTGCTTGGATGTAATGAAGACCGTCTAACTTCCAATATATTGCCTCTCATGCTGAAGGCTTGCTCAACCGCAACAGTGGAAACATGTGCTGCCAATATCTCTTTAACAATAATTGATAATACATGATATACATTTTGACGTCGGTTCCACCATTCAAGGATTTGAAAATTTTTACTAACTAAACTTTCAGTTGAAAACTCGAAATTTTTAGGTAAATAATTATCTAATTCCGGGTTATTAGTCGTGCTATCCTTATGTTTTTGATTTCGTTGTAGTAACCAACGATCACCTACGCTAAGTCTTGTTTGCATTAAGGGTTCGCTACTACTAGATTGTCATACTAATTGCAAGTTATATCTTCTAATATAATCATTAAATAACTCTATTAAATCAATTTTTATTTTAGCTATTATTCTTGGAATATCAATTTCATCTAATATTCCTAAATATCCATAGTAAGCTTGTAAAGCACTATTCAAACCTTCTAATTTAAATTTAGGATAAAAAACAGCAGCAATAAGATAAAGTAAAAGAGTGTCTCTAAAATAATGCAATCATTTTCGTTTCATAACATTAATAGCTTCAAACAAAATAATATCATTAGGATCATGACTTTCAACATGCTCATCGAGAGTACCAACAATATTCAAACTTTCAAGAATAAATAAATGTGCTGTAGGATAATAAACTCCGTTAAAAATATTTGTAGCATTATTAAAAATATCTAAAATTGTATCATAAATTTCCCATTGACTAGGAAAAAGTGTGATATGTTGAACATGCTGAGAAAAAAAACTACATAATGCATCTTTGTATTGCAAAGTTTGACATAAAAGAAAATAAGTTGAATTCCAACGTGTTGGAACATCTCGTGAAAATTTTATCGGTTTAATACAATTTAATTAACAAAACATGACCCATTCTCTCCTAACTTGAGAATATGACCAAATACAATTAATGTTTTTTTTTAATAGGATCAATGAAAGGTGATAATTTTTCCAGACCATCTTGAACACATAAATTAAGGACATGACATGTGCAACGAACATGAAAAAATCAACCCGCTAAATTTGGTTCGCTTATTTCTATTAAATCAGTGATTGATGCTGTATTTGCAGATGCATTATCAAATCCAATTGTTAAAATTTTACCTACTAAATCATATTCATCAAAAATTACTTTCATCATTCTATAAATATTTTGTGCAGTATGTTGTTCATCAAAAACTCTAAGTACAATAAGTCATTTTTGCATGTTCCATGATGCATCAATCCAATGACAAGTCATACCAATGTATGAGTGTGTTCACCAATGGTCACTCCAAATATCAGAAAAAAGAGAAATACGACCTTTAATATCTCTAAATGTTTCATTTCAAAAATTTTTATCATCTTTGTATAATTTAAAAATTTGACGTTCTGTTGTATTTCGAGTTATTCTACAAGCAACATGATTTAATGTATTTTGAACGTAATTAGTAAAAGCAAGTTTTTCACCAAAACTTAAAAAAAGTTTGTCATACAAGTTAATTTAGCAAATTTTTATCTATTTTTAGCATCAGAATATTTAAATAAATCTAAAGAACTCGTACCTCTACTAGATGATGCGTACCTGACCATTTGAGTTTGCGTCGTATCAAGTCCAAGCTCAACGACATGATGTCTTTCCAGGTACTTGTGCATATTGTCGTATCCACTAGTAAATTTATAAGAATCCCCACAATAGTTGCATACTGTTCTTGGACCTTCATTTGCAGTATTGATTAAATGAAAATGAATTTTGAAAACATTCGAGAAACGAGACTTAACTTATCTTCTCCGTGAACCGATACTAGGGTCGCTCTCTTGAGTTGTCACATTTGACATTGTGTTCTCAAATGACCTTGCTATTTGTTGTTTAAATTTTTTAAAGAATTAGAGACTTGAGAATGATAAAATATAATTGTAGACGAGGGAAACTGAGAATGAGAAAATTGTAGGAATTGAGAGAGAATTGAGAATTGAGAAATAGGTGTGTTGAAATAATGAAAAACGACCCATATTTATACATTTTAAGAATATTTTTGTGATACCTAAAATGCCTTTAAAATTAGCCATTTTATTAATGTTATTAGGGATAATTTGGGAAATCAATTTTTTATTTTATTTTTTTAACGTTGGGGCAGAGAGCCGTTGGGCTCCCTGCCCTAGCCCAACGGCTACTAGCTGTTGGGGATGGTTGGAACCTTATATATCCAACTCGGTTCCGGTTGGAACCGTAGGAATCGCTGGAACCGTTCGGTTCCAGTGGTTCCTACCGGTTTGGTTGGGGTAAGACCCTAACCGAACCGGTTAAATTCGGTTCCAGTTCCAACCGGTTCGGTTCCAGTTCTGAATCAAAACCTTGGCCGGGTCTAACCCTAAGCCCCTAAACATAACATCATTCATGTTCCAAGTTCAAAGGCTTCCATATGACCTAGACCTATCGAACATGGCTGTTGTCACACGGCTAAATTTCAACCTCAAGTTTTCTTAGCCAAGTACGACACTAAGTTCTCCTAAACTTAGTCTGCCTTCCCACGCACGCTCGCATGTCACAAGCAGCAACTCTCAACAATGTTCACACACCCTCACAGTAAAGCACACAAGCCAACCAAGCATCAAGTAAATACAAGACACACAAAGCTTTACAGGAAAACTCGCCCAACCTTTTTATTACTCACCAAAGTAAACACAAGGACCTGTGCTTAGAACATGTAAAGACTCACAGTGAACATTCACTCTTGCGCACCTACACACTATGCTCTTTCTCCCTTACATGTTCTTTACAAATACAATATATAATAGCGGCATTTACACCGTAACTACTCTAGGATGTGCTAGCCCAATAGGCACCAGCCAACTAATCACACATCAGTTACAACCAAACTACTCTAGAAAATTTACACACACAAGCCTCAACCGAATTTCCCCACATTTTTCCCAACTGGCCACGGTTATTAGCAGTTTTCCCTGCAACTGCCCCATGTGCTCTGCATGTGAAGCCAACTCCATTGCATGTGTATGCCAACTGCCTACGGACAACCGCCCCGCATGTGAAGCCGTCTCCCATGCGCAACTGCCTTGCCCAAGACAGCATCAACTCCCTACGGACAGCACCAACCTCCCATTATCTCAGCAACATTCCCTAAAGACAGTACCAACTGCCTACACATACATCCCACCCAAGCTATGCGCTTCTTGTGAGTGCTTGGCTGCAGCCAATGCCACTCGTTCCCCATTTCTTTGAGCAACCAGTCTAAGGGGCTAACAAACCACCCCCACCTAAACTAAGTGACACCCTCGTCGCAACCAAGTCAATATAGGCCTGGACTACCCTCTCAAACTGCCATAGAGTAGTATTCCATTCCCAAGTTTCGTCGGCCTCTTCGTAACCTTTCCACTAAACCAAGAAATTTGTCTGACAATTCTTTTTACTCTGTCCCATCACCCCGTGATCCAATATCTTCTCAATTTGCTTGTCAAACTGTTTCCGAATGTTGACGGAGCTCGATTTTTCTGAACTAACTCCCATCCTTGTCGTCATGGAAGGGTTTTGAGATGCTTACATGAAATGTAGGATACACATTGATCCTATCCGGTAACCTCAATCGATAAGTTACTTGACCAACTCGTTTCATTACTTTAAATGAACCATCATATTTTGGCACCAACCCGCGGCGCACTGTCTTACTGCTGATCTTCTTCCAAATCTTATGAGTCAATTTCAGTAACACTCAATCATCCATATGAAATTCCAGCGACCTCATATTCTTATCAGCATACTTCCTCATTCGGCGCACTGCATTCTCAAGGCTATCTTTCGCCCAACCAGCAACTCGTGTTTCCATCGCGTAAATCTATGCGCAACAAGGCACTTGCCCCCAGTGATATGTTTGATCACCTCATGCGGGGTCAGTGACTACTGCCCCAACACTATCTCAAATGGGCTCATCCCCGTTGATGAGTTCTTGTGCAAGTTGTACGAGAACTGAGCCACGTCCAACAGCTCCACACAATTCTTCTGGCTTGCAGTCACATAATGCCTCAAGTACTCTTCCAGCAACCCATTCACCCTCCCCGTCTGACCATCAATCTAATGATGATTTGCCATAGAAAACTTCAAGTTTGACCCCATCAAGCCAAATAGTTCAGTCCAAAACGGACCTGTGAACCACGAATCTCGATCACTCACTATGTCTTGCGGCAACCCAAAGTGTTTCACCATATCTTTGAAGATCAGACGTACAGTTTCCTCTGTAGGGCACGCATGTGGCACTTCCATGAATACAACTTACTTAGAGAACCGATCCACTACAACCAACACTGAACCATATCCTTGCACTATTGGAAATCCCTCAATGAAGTCCATAGAAACATTATTCCATGGTTGTTCCAGAATGGACAGAGGTTGTAGCATCCCTGCCTCATTATTCCGCTCTGTTTTATCAAGCTAACACACTAGGCAAGACGTAACGTCCTAAGACCACTAGTTTAGGCATATGAGGGAACGACGAAATGTAATTCCCATGTGCGTCAGATTTGCTACATATTTTCAAATATAACAGACAGTTGATTTTACAAATGATTTTTCATAAAAGTTTTGAAATGAAAGACTTGAATTAAGTTTTATAATTTCAAAAATAGCTTTTTATCATGAACATTTGACCTAGTGTTACTTATACTATTTTCTGATTTTACAACTCCATTTACTGAGTTCTTTAGGACTAACCCTCCAATCTCCAGTTTTGTAGGATCTTTCAGCTGGTAAGCCACAACCATCTTTTGGAGACATGGATCAGAGACATTAGTAGTACTACAGTCACTATTCATATGGGTCCATCATGTCAGATCTACATTCACATATAATGTAGTTCCTTTTATTTTATTTTGATGCATGACTTGTATATGATTGTATCGAGTATCCAACCTATGTATGTTCTTGTGGTTCATATATTAAAACAGTTTTGTGAAATGTGTGTGCATGAATAATGTTAAGATGAAAAGACATTAAGATAAGAAAATGATTGTATTTTTAGTTACAGTCAGTGGCTTAGGTGGCAGTGGAATCTGTCATCTGTCATCTATCGGTGACCTTCCCAGATTGGGGACGTTACAAACACATATCATAATGAATATGTAAAGGTAAATGAGTTACATGATCATTGTTTACACAAAAATCAAGAAACATCATGAAATGATAAAGTGACTGTGATGACTCGAAATTTCATAACTCAATTAGAGTAGTAACTTGGTGATTGAAATAAATTTTTCTCCGAGCATTAGCGAAAATTATTATAGACGACTTAGAGACTAATGAGCCATATTCGATAATGGGTTTAGCGGGCCTAATACTAGATTATTGGGCCCAATTCTAAAATTAATGCTAACTATATGTTAAGTAACCCATTTAAACCTAATAGAAATATGTGAAGCCTAACAAGAATTTTTGGATTTTGGCCCAAGTCCTCCATTTTTTAGAGAAATCCATAATTTCCTAGATTTTTCAAGACTTACTCTACCTTATTTTAGAAACAAAGAAAAATTAAGAAACCCCTCACTTTACCCCCCATTGGTCGAAAATTGTGAAGAAGGAAATGGAGAGAATATTTACAAATACCTAGAATAATCAAATTGAACCATATGTCTATGTCAATTAAATTACCTAGATTCATTAAGATTGAATTCCAATTATTGACTACCCCCGCCCAACAGGTATATTCATATCCTGTAAGGAAATCTATTAAAAGTTTATCTATCCTTAAAGAAGATCGTGGGTTGTTGAGTATAAGGTCTTTAAACTTAAAATCCCTATGTCTAGTTCATTTTAAGTTTTATCTAATCAATTTTATTAGTGATCAGTTAATAAAAAGGCATTAAGGTTATGACTCAACAAATAATTCTTTTAATTATCCAAACTATAATCTAACCCTTTTTTAAATCGGTAATATTAGATTTTATCACAACCTTAGATATTTAACTTAGTTACAACACATAACTAAAGCTGATATAAACTTAAAAGACATAAAATGAAATTGCTGAAAAGTAATAAAAAGAAATGTTAAGGTAAAAGGAATTAACTTCTACTTTTTACTATTTAGATATCTCCCATAAAATAATATATAATCTTGTGATATTTTAAACCAATCGTCCAGAATGGCGGTATCCTGATTAAGTCAAATTCAAATATACCAGCCATAAGGCGGAACAGAAATATAAACTTAAACCAACCTTCCAGTATGGCGGTATCCTCATTAAGTCAGGTTTAACGAGATTAAATTTAATAACCAACCGTCCGAAAATGGGGGTATCCTTTATTAATTCAGATTTTAAATAGTTTATATATTATTTTTTAAGGGAGATTAATCTAAATAGCAAAAGTAAAAGTATTACCTTATTACCTCAGCATAGAGAAGTTACCCCCCCATAGATGGATAGAATTACTACTACAAAGCGTAAATAAAACTGAATATAAGAAGAAAATAAGAAGAACTCTCTTTTATTTAAGTATTTACAGAGGATTTGGTACATTTGAAACTAAAAATTCAAAATCTATTTATTGGCAAAAAAATCCAATTTTTTATTATTATTTTTCTGATTTTTTATTTTTTTATTATTTTTTTATTATTTTTTTTGGATCGCTGAATTTTCGACACGTGGCATGGTGGATAAAAAAAGACGGCTCGTTGAATTTTTGACATGTGGCATGGTGGTGCAATTACCAAAATACCCTCGGTGTCGGGACGCCCAAAATTACCAAAATACCCTTTTCGTCAAATTTCACAGTTTTGCTCCAAATCACCTCCAGAATGTCTTGAAACTTTATTTCGGTGTCGGGATGCCCAAAATTATCAAAATACCCTTTGTGTCGGGACGCCCAAAATTACCAAAATACCCTTTTTGCCAAATTTCACCAAATTTCACAGTTATGCTCCAAATCACCTCAAGAATGTCCTGAAACTTTATTTATCTATAAAATAACACAAAAAACATCAAAATATTCACAAAACTCAAGAAACTATACAAAAAAATTAAGTTAAATGAGTGGGAAATAGTGATAGTTTTACCACTCATCACACCCCCAAACCTAACATTTTGCTAGTCCTCGAGCAAAATAAAATAACATAATAAAATTTAACTAAGCCACTTTCGTAGGGATCACGATTGCATTTAGCATATGCAACAAGCCTTTAAACCCCTAGGTGTCCCTAGTGGACGAGTTGTAGTCTCGTGAGGGTTTACAACAATGATACCCACAAACATTTTATAAAAGTAAAAGGTAGTGAAACTAATGCACACAAAAGAAAAAAGACAAGAGAAAAGAGAATAAAGAAGTTAGTGACTCATTAGGTGAAACTTCTACTCCAAGTTTAGTATTTGTTTTGTTTCATTCTAAATTACTAAATAAGTAAATTCTCCGATTATTTTTACCATTCTTCATATACACAGCCAACAAAATATTAAACAACTCATTTTTGCCCACAACGGTCATAAGTACAGTTGATAAGAGAGTAATATTTTTGTCCTAAAGTTTTATCAGAATTCACATCTTTTTGTAGTAATGGAATAAATTTTCTGATTTTTCTGATTTTTCTTTGATTTTTTCTCTATTTTTTATTTATATACAATATCTTCCATCTATGTAGCGAGCTTTAGGTCGGTGACTCCCAAACCAGTTGGCTTTAGGGTATCAGGTGTTAAGACACCCCTAAGGACTTAATTACTCAAACTTCAGATATATATATATATATATATATATATATATATATATATATATTATCATCTTTTTGATCCATGTAGCGAGTGTTGGGCCAGTGACTCCCAAACCAGTTGGTTTTAGGGCACTAGGTATTAAAATACCCTTACAGACTTAATAACTCGGATCTCAGATGTAATTTTTTTTTATTCCATCACTTTTTTGAGATGCTTCTCCAATTAAACTATATCACTGAATATTACAATCTTTTCAATTTTATCATATGTCCGTATGTTACTATGCATGTTGATAATATCTGCCAACTAAGTATATGAAGATCCATTTTAGTCAGTTTTATGGAGAATTTACAGATTAAATAATTCAAAAGTGAATAAACGAAAATTAACTTGTTTTGAATTAGGTTTGAAATAAGTCTCAAGAGTGAGAATTCCTTACACAGCTATTTCTTACCAATTTCATCTTTTTTAGTCAACATAACAACAAAACATTTCTACTGGTCATATAACTATAATTTAGATGTGGTTTTAGAAGTTTAATCAAAGGCTCATGTTGACGAAGGATTGTTCACAACTAGGACTCCCCACTCAAGGGTTCAAGCGACCAAGTGAACGCACCTTTTTTATACCTTATGGTACGTGCCAACGAGTTTATGGTGTGTGACTAACTGTCGAATGGACTTCCCGTTGTAGATTCCCCAGAGGGAGGGTGGAGCGAGGCTCACTTAAATACTCAAGCCATTTAGGCTCTTATCGCTTGGTGTCAGGAATAAACAACGAGTCCTCCAAATTAGTCTATCACAACACGCTACAAGTGAATGATTATCTAGGTGCCTTCACAGCTTTTCCTTATAGAAAGGTAGTGAGTGAAGGAAGACACCAAACCATCACCTAGCTTTAAATATGCCTTTGATAAAAATGCAAAATATTTTTGTAATTTTTGAAATTTTTATAATTTTTTTGTATTTTTCGAAAAATTTTGGACTAAAAATAAAAACACAATACAAACAAGTACTATTAACCATTCCTCACCCCCAAACCTAAATGAGACATTGTCCCCAATGTCTTAATCAGTAGAAGAAGAGTTTAGAAGATAATATCTGATTAGTTGAAATTCTACAGGAAAATTAAAGGTTAAGATCCAGATTAACACGACGCCTCTTACCACGATCGTCTTCAGACCAATTTATCTTTGAAAGGACAGGGTCAACTTGTGGTTCATAGGCTATGAGTTGATCAATTAGATCTGGAGCAGTTCTGGCAGTAAAGAGGAGATCTTTCATAGGTTTTGACACGAACCCATTTCTTCGAGCATCATCAAGAAATACACAAAGAAAATCGTAAAATCCTTCAACGTTGTACAGTCCAAGCGGTTTCTGGTGTATGTTCAGGTTCGCCCAAGATAGTACTATAAAAATTTCCTCCAATGTACCCAAACCACCTGGCAAAGCAATAAAAGCATCAGAACGATTAATCATTTCTACCAGTCGTTCAGACATACCTGGCACGATCAGTTCCTCTCCGTTTGATGATCCAATAATATTTGCCTCTGCCAAAGGTTTTGGGATGATTCCCAAAACGTGACTGCCTCCTTCTTGTACGGCCTTTGAAACGATCCCCATTAGTCCAAGATTGCCTCCGTCATATATCAAGTGCATATTCCTTGCAGCTAAGACTCGACCCAATTCCTTTGCTACTTCTATGTATTGTGGTTTAGTACCAACACTACTACCGCAAAACACACAGATGTTTTCAACTCGTCTTCTTGAAGTGGCTTCCATTTTTTTATGTATTTCTTTCTTAACTCTGGATGCCTCCAAAGGTGCAATGACGGGCTGAATTTATAGTACCTGAAAAAAGGGTGAGTAATAATAGCACTAGTATCTTCCAAAGGAAGCTTGTTAGCTAAACAAAACAAAAGAAATCGTGAAAGGTCAAAAAGTCTGGATCCCGTCTACGAAAATAAAGGTAATTACAACAGAAAAGCGAATCAAAGCAATAATTAAGGCAACAGAATTGTGTACGCAATACGCCACTCGCTTAGTATAAATTCATTAAGATGTGTCTCAAGAATTAATTCTTTACTCAGCCATCGCTAATGAATTGGTTCTCATCTTTATGATTGCCAAACATCATTCATTCTGTCTTAAAATGCTCCGTTTGTGCTTTTCCCTACAAAACAACACACAAAATTAAAAATTCTACAACATGAAATATGAAAACAAAAATTACAACAAATTGCATGGGTTGCCTCCCTACTAGCGCTAAATTTTTCGTCTTCAGCCAGACGTGACTAAAATCTATCTGTCAAGGCGGTTTCAGCGTCATTTTGGATGTCCAATTAAAGATATTCCCATGTGCGTTGCTTTTGAAGGGTCTCTTCCAACAGTAAGATGGTAAAAATAATTTTGTCTCATTCAGTGCTTGTGCCACCTTTTTAATATTTGTTGCTCCAGTTATTCCAAAACAGTGATGTTTCGCCTGAATTCACTGTATCTTTAATTTTGTCTGACAATTGCTCCTCTATTTGCTCTGCTTCTTGCTCTACCTTTTCTTCACAAATGAATTTTGGGATCTCAGCATTCAGTTCTTCATCTGTCATCTGTGAAATGCATGCTCCTTGAATGATTCCAATAATTCTGCCACTCTGAAAGGTATATACATTGATCGTTCGGGTGGTTACCATCACATATTACACATCTCCCCATTTCATCCTGATGAGCAAATGTAGTATTGCTTGATTCTGGCTTCCAGTGATAGTTGTTGGGCTGGACAACAGGCCTCATAAAACTAGACTGTTGCTCCCGGATTTGGGGTGTATCTTTTTTCTGGTAAAGCTCGTAATGTTTCAAAATGTTCCATTTTTTCAATCACCTGAAAACAAAAGGAATAAATAAAAATTATAGATAAAAATAAAGAAAATTAGATACAAGTAAATTAGATAGCTTCAAAATTAATAACTCAAGAAAAATAAGACCCCGGCAACGGAGCCAAAAACTTGACTGGCGTAAACACACATGTATAACGCAAGCGCACATATCATTCAAGTAGTATAAAAATATCGATCCCACGAGGACTTAATTCCTACTATTGTTATTAATTGTTGATACTATTTATTTACAAATATCTAATTGAGGGAGAAGGGAATTGATTGCTTGAATGATTTGATTTGTAGATTTGCTAAATAAATAAAAAGATAAAGAGACAAAAGAAAATACTAAGGAAAATAAAAGACTCAAAGATCTAAGGTTGTGAATCTTTCTAATATCTATTAAAAGATGAAGTAGTTATATTATAGTTGGGTAAAATATTGAATTATTAATCTGGAACACTAAATTATGTAAAAGCCTCTTCCGATGGTCATTTACAAATACCTAGAATAATCAAATTGAACTATATGTCTATGTCAATTAAATTACCTAGATTCATTAAGATTGAATTCCAATTATTGATTACCCCCGCCCAACAGGTATATTCCCATCCTATAAGGAAATCTATTAAAGGTTTATCTATCCTTAAAAAAGATCGTGGGTTGTTGAGTATAAGGTCTTTAAACTTAAAATCCCTATGTCTAGTTCATTTAAGTTTTATCTAATCAATTTTATTAGTGATCAGTTAATAAAAAGGCATTAAGGTTATGACTCAACAAATAATTCTTTTAATTATCCAAACTATAATCTAACCATTTTTTTTAAATCGATAATATTAGATTTTATCACAACCTTAGATATTTAATTTAGTTACAACACATAAATAAAGCTGATATAAACTTAAAAGACATAAAATGAAATTGCTGAAAAGTAATAAAAAGAAATGTTAAGGTAAAAGGAATTAACTTCTACTTTTTACTATTTAGATATCTCCCATAAAATAATATATAATCTTGTGATATTTTAAACCAATCGTCCAGAATGGCGGTATCCTGATTAAGTCAAATTCAAATATACCAGCCATAAGGCGGAACAGAAATATAAACTTAAACCAACCGTCCAGTATGGCGGTATCCTCATTAAGTCAGGTTTAACGAGATTAAATTTAATAACCAACCGTCCGAAAATGGGGGTATCCTTTATTAATTCAGATTTTAAATAGTTTATATATTATTTTTTAAGGGAGATTAATCTAAATAGCAAAAGTAAAAGTATTACCTTATTACCTCAGCATAGAGAAGTTACCCCCCATAGATGGATAGAATTACTACTACAAAGCGTAAATAAAACTGAATATAAGAAGAAAATAAGAAGAACTCTCTTTTATTTAAGTATTTACAGAGGATTTGGTACATTTGAAACTAAAAATTCAAAATCTATTTATAGGCAAAAAAATCCAATTTTTTATTATTATTTTTCTGATTTTTTATTTTTTTATTATTTTTTTATTATTTTTTTTGGATCGTTGAATTTTCGACACGTGGCATGGTGGATAAAAAAAGACGGCTCGTTGAATTTTTGACATGTGGCATGGTGGTGCAATTACCAAAATACTCTCGGTGTCGGGACGCCCAAAATTACCAAAATACCCTTTTCGTCAAATTTCACAGTTTTGCTCCAAATCACCTCCAGAATGTCTTGAAACTTTATTTCGGTGTCGGGATGCCCAAAATTACCAAAATACCCTTTGTGTCGGGACGCCCAAAATTACCAAAATACATTTTTTGCCAAATTTCATCAAATTTCACAGTTATGCTCCAAATCACCTCAAGAATGTCCTGAAACTTTATTTATCTACAAAATAACACAAAACACATCAAAATATTCACAAAACTCAAGAAACTATACAAAATATTAAGTTAAATGAGTGGGAAATAGTGATAGTTTTACCATTCATCACCAGAACTTGTTCACACGTAGTTCAGGACTAGGGGATGGTGATACGGAACACCCTAGATCATAGATTCAGGGTCAGAAGGATGGCATGGATTATCACTCTTGGCTCTAGTTCAGTGGCTTGTTGGATTGCGATACATAACACCCCAAGACACTAGATTAGGCGTATGGGGGGACGGCGATACGTAACGCCCCCATGCGTCAAGTTTTCTTCAGATTTAAGAGATTTTAGATACATGATTTTCTTAAAAGAATTTCAGAAAGTTTTGAAAGAAAAGATCTGGTTTATGTTATATGAATTCAAAAAGTAGATTTATGTTGTGATCTTTTGATACAACTTTTTCTGATTTTATAGCTCCACTCATTGATTTCTTTGGGACTCAACCCCCCACTCTCCAGTTTTGCATGACCTTTTAGCTGGTGAGCCACAACCATCTTTTGGAGACATGGATCAGGGACAAGAGTAGCACTGCATTCACTAGTCATGTTGGTCCACCGTGTCGGATCTATATTCACATAGAATGTAGTTTCTTTTTTGTTTCTTTTGTTTCATGACAGTTTCATGATTTTCTGATGTATCTGTTAAGTTTAACCAGACTAAGTATATTATGGTGATTTATGCATTAAAACAATTTCATGAAATGTGTGTGTGTGTGTATACAAATTGATGAGATAATAAGTTACTAAGTTAAGAAAATGAGTTATCTTCAGTTACAGTCAGAGGCTTTGGTGACAGTAGAATCTGTTACCTGGCGGTAACATTCCCGGATTGGGGATGTTACAGTGAAAAAAATGGATATAACCACAAGAAGTGAAAAATCTATGAAAATAATGGCACAATTAGAAAATCATTAAAAATATGACAATATTTGTCATTAATATGATGTGAAAGAACATTAATTTCGTACTTGTAGTACACAATAAATTTTATATTGAAGATAAGAAGTATTAGAGTGTTTAAAGATTCTGCAGATCTTATTCTCAATGTGTCGAATCTATTTGAAACTAAAGAGATAAAATTAGATGTCAATTAGTTCTTAATATTTTTATAATGTGTACTTTGTTTATGTTTTACTTTTAGATATTAGTATTGCTTGGAGCAAAACTATATACCATATATGGTCATGCTGACCTAATTGAAGGCCTTGAAAAACGTCATAATTTTGTTACCAATCGGAACTTCTGATAGATTATATTTTTACATATTGTCATTTAAATGAGATAATTTTTATCTTTTCAAAAGAAAAAAAAAGGTCTTAAAGTAAGCCACATACTTTCTTAAAAAGTGTTTACCATGTCTCATTTAGATTCTCGCACCAATCAATGTGAAAATGAAGTGCAGATGATAGTTCATTTGATGCATTTAAAAAAACATCAAAAGTAACCAAGTTATATATAGTAGTTGTTAATACACTAACCCAGTGATTGTTCATTTTGAACAATATAGTGAAAAACAACTAATGGATCGTCTGTTACATGTCAGAAGCGTCGCAAACAACTTGGTTCAAAAGATATTGTTCCCCGAAACAGGAATATAAGAGATCATGATCTTGTTACAAATAATGCTCGAGCTATAAATACACCCACATTCTCAGAATCAATAGTTCATGAAAAATAGTGATCTCTGAAGAGACCCAAGTCCCTGAAAAGACATAAGTCCTTGTAGAGATAATCACTTCTAAAGAGAAAAAATCTACAAATTATATTTAGACAAAAGAGATGTGAGATCATAATGAATTAGTCATCGACAATGTATTTACGTTCACAGTAGCTATTGAAATTACAAATGATTTTGAGCCTCAAACTGTTGATGAAAGTAGACAAATACATGATTAGCTTCAATGGAAATAAGTAATTCAAACATAATTGATTTCTTTAGCCAAACATCAAGTATTTGGGCCTGTAGTCTAGACATCTGAAAATGTCAAATCAATTGGATATAACTGTGTATTCATAAAGAAACGTAATAAACATAATGAGATAATTACATATAAAGCTAACGCGAGGTTTCCTGTAGAGACCTAATATTGAATATAAAGGTATTCTCATGTGAATACTATTAGGTTTCAACTTTTAATAAGTTTTGCAGCCTCTGAAAGACTTGATATATGCATGGATATTTAGGTCATTTGACAATTATATAATTATATTAAAATCCCCTAATGATTGAAAATTTCTGAATCATATTAATTAAAGGATCGTAAACTGTGTTTGATCAAATTACAATGATCTTTATACGAATTGAAACAATCCGGACGCATGTGATATAATCGTTTGAGTGAATATTTGATGAAAGATTGATATATAAATGATCCTATCTGCCCATGCGTATTCATTAGAAAGTCTGAATTTGGATTTTCTATTATAGCAGTGTATGTCGATGACATGAACTTAATTGGAACTCCTGAAAAGCTTCTAAAACTGCTAAATATTTGAAAAAACAATTTGGGATGAAATACTTAGGAAAAATGAAATATTATCTCGGCTTGCAGATCAAGCATAAAACTAAAGATGTATTTATCCATCAGTCTGCATATATTGAGAAGATTCTAAAACGCTTCAACATGGATAATGTTCATCCATTAAGTTCTCCCATGGTAGTTCGTTCTCTTAATCCTAAAAATGATCCATTTCGTCATAAAGAATATAATGAAGAGATACTTGTTCTATAAGTACCATATCTTAGTGCAATTGGTGTCTTGTTATATTTAGCTCAATACACTAGACCAGATATTGTATTCTCAGTAAATTTATTGGCAAGATTTAATTCTGTGCGAACTCGACGATATTAAAATGACTTCAAGCATATCTTATGTTATCTTCATGAGACTAAAGACTTGGGATTATTTTATTCAAATGAACTAACACAAAATCCAAGTCTAGTTGGTTGTACTGATGTATGATACCTCTATGTGCCTCATAAGATAAGTTCACAGATAGGAAAACAAATAATGTATATGGTTAAGGTCATTTATCCTTCACATTCAGAGCACATGCAACTTAAACTCTGCCATAGATATTCCAACAGTGATATATGAAGATAATGTTATATGTATTGCACAAATTAGAGGAGGGTGTATCAAGGGAGATAGAATCAATCACATCTCACCTAAATTCTTCTATACACATGAGCTCCAACAGAGCAAGCAAATTGATGTCAAGCAAATACGTTCAACCGATAATTTTACAGACTTATTTACAAAAGCTTTACCGACATCAACATTTGAGAAGCTTATACATAGTATTGGCATGCGTCAACTTAATAAATTATCTTGATGATATCTTTTGAGGTGGAGCATTTCATCAGAGGGATCATATTCATTGATGTGACATAAATACATTGTACTCTTTTTCCTTCGACCGGGTTTTGTCCCAATGAGTTTTACTGGCAAGGTTTTGATGAGGCAATGTCATCACGTCCAGAAGTCAAACAAATTATGTGAGATTAAAATAGTCGGGTCTAATGGGGAATGTTATAAATATGAGTGTGGTCCCGCTACTTTAATCTTTATCTTGTATTATTTAGATAATTATTTTATTATTCTTGTAACTTATCCCATATGAAATAGGGATAATTATCCCACCATAACTCCTCCCTATAAATACATAGAAACCCTTTGTAGTTTTTATTCATTCAGAATTAATAAGAAAAATCTGCAGTTTTACAAGATATTCTCTTCTTCTATTTCTTTCTTATTTTATAACATAATAGTGTTTTTTTTTATAAATTTTTTAATAAGATAGTCTAATATATTTTCTTGTTATAATAGAATTTTTATAAAATTATAATTTGTATTTTTGTTGTAATATGCTTTTTATTTAATAGATTTATTAATTTAATTTTATAATTTTGATATGAGACCACCACGTGGCGTGATGAGGAAATTTAAAATGTTTAACTTTATTAATTATAAAATTATGTTTATTGTAATATACTTTTTATTTAATAGATTTATTAATTTAATTTTATAACTTTAATATGAAGCCGCCACGTGGCGCGATGAGATAGCTTAAAAATATTTAACACACACACACACACACACACACATATATATATATATATTATATATATATATATATATTAGTTTAACTTATTAAGTTAAACGATATATTAAAGTCTTATAAAATATGAATTTTCATGTAATATTATTTGTCGTTTAACATATCAAAACATATATTTTTCTATCTTGTATTTGTCCATTAACTTAATAAGTTCATGATCTCTCATTGGATCTCAATCTTTATTTGATATACTTTTTCAAATAAATTTTTTAATTTTTATTAATAGAATTTTCATAAGTAAATTTTTTTGGCTATCAATAAATTTTTTTATTAAAAATTATAAAATTAATTTAATAAACAATCACTTACAATGATCATTTGTAAGCTGTTTCCGAGGCCATTCTTATTATTAAGCTTCAAGAAGAATAGACGAGAATGGTTGTGATATCAGAATTAGATTTAAGTGAGTGAAATTAACAAAATATGAACGGGTGGTGAAATTAACGACAAACAAAAACTTTTTCCCATGTCAATGCCCGAATCATAATCATTTCCCTTGCTGCAACTCAAACTTATAATAACATACAAATAAATTGTCAAGTGCCTATGTCAACAGTTCCATATGCAGGTGAGTACTTACCGTCGCGAAAATTATATTATGTGCCGGGTGTATATGATATCTCTCTCACAACAGGCGGATCCCACACAATTGTGAGAGAGATGACATATACACCCGGCACATAATATAACATCTCCTTACACAGGGTTGCGGGCCCCACACAATTGTGAGAGAGATGACATATACACCCGGCACATGATATAACATCTCCTTACACAGGGTTGCCTTGGGCCAATACAAACTTTTGGTCAGTTCCCTCTAGACCAAAATTAAGGGCATCAAATTTAAAAAAAATTAATATCCATTATAACAAAAAATTTAACAAATTTTCATTTTTATCTGTGAACGATTTCATAATCCGTCCCTGATCTTATAGTTGGTAAAAGTTACAAAATACAGTAGAGCCCCGGAAAGGCTTATGAATATATATGACGTTAAGCCCACAAACAAATATTAATTCACATATAGTGTGATCTCTATCTTTTTTTTTTTGGAATCGTTGAAAACTCCACCGTCAAATCACTCATTCCAAGCTTAAACAGAGCATATAAAACCTCTGGCTGCCCCAGACTCTTACAAGAAACGCACTCCCTGAATTCGAACACAAGACCTCAAGGTAAGATTCTGAATCCTACACCACCAAATCTCGTCCCAGACTCTATCCCTTGCAACCTAATTCACTATATGCTGATCTCTTTGTTAGTATAAGATCTCCAATATGGAATCGGAGAAGATATGATTATGCCTCTTGATGATGTAGTGAAAATATTGGGGTCTATTTGTTCTACATTGGCTAAATATGCGATTAGCTATTGGTTTATAATTTATTGGAAACTCTCTCAATATAGGCTGGATTTTAAGGATGAATTCTATGTATGAGTTCATAATAAATGGTGTTAGAGCTAATATCATACCTCCCAGTTGCAACGTGCGACGCAGTGATGATATCGGTATCATAATGTTCCGACGGACGAATTGGACTAGTGTAAAATCTAACTTATTTAGATGGTGGGACTCCAAAGCTTGATGGAATGTTAAAGTATATATATTTATCTCACATTAGTTAAATATATGATTAGCCGGTGATTTATTAACTCTTGGATCTTTACAAACCAGCTTTCGAAGAAGAGTTATAGCTATGAGTTGATAACAGAAATGGTGATACCGACGAATTGAGGAGGTCGTGCAATGCTATCTGCAGTCATATCTCATTTTTGTTTTTTTTTTTCATCTAGTTACTGAGAACTTTTTGCTGCATTTGCATTTTTGTATAGCTCAAAAAATTCACATGAACAAAACTTATTTCGTATTGTACAAGGCGGATACTATGCTAAGGTAAATCTCAATTGAAGTATTGTTTAGCTCATTTTAATGTCCTGCTCATGAATGCTTCTTTCTTGTATTATTAAGCACCTCTTTTTACTGACCCTAGTTGTTTGTTACCATAATAATTTTCTTCAACCGTTTGGTTCTTTCCCTACAACTTTCCATAATGGTTCATTCTTTGTTTAGTCCCTCAATTAATATTTGTATTAACTGTGAAATAAGTTGTCGGTTTTCGTGGGTGACATGTAGTTGAGTTAATAAAATTTCTTATTTTGAAAATAAGAAATTTGAAGTTCGAATCTCGCTCACATAGATGAGAAGAGAATTGAGTTGTCATTAAATTAAAACAAAAAAAAAAGCTGACGGTTTCAATTTAATAACTTTAAACTGTGATTTGAAGATCAGATTGATTGCTTATGCTTTAGCTTGACATTTCTACTATCTGGTTTTGTGATAATATTTTTGTGACCGCTATACTATTGGTGGTCTTGCAGATGTGAATATATGGATTCCTTTAGGCGTGGTAGGGATGTCAAAGCACGGCTGGGCCGGGCCGAGCCGGGAGCATTAGCACGGATCCGAGTCAATGAAAAATAATAAATTTTTAATTCAATAAAGTGAGTATCTCTGGTGGCAAAATTGTTCCATCAGTCTGTGTGTTTCGCGTCAGTTAGGTACTTCGATATGCCTTCGTTCAAGACTCAACATTCCTTGACCGACTAAAACTTAGTTGGAAAACTCAAAATCTCTGGCTCGAGCTACGCGGCATTTGCTTGCCCAGTTGTTTCTTATTTGACTTTTCTTTTGGCTATAAACCATAGCCACATCCTATATCATTTGAGAGCAGCTGGGAGAAGATCCTTGGCACTAGTCCCCTCTTCAACTTCTTTGGCCTTCTTGTTTCCGCTAATTTTTCTCATCTCACTCAAAATATCATTCTCAGTGATAGTAGTCATGACTATGTTCGAATCCTTGACCATTTATATTTTCTCTTTAATTAATTACATTGCTTTGTAATAAGGATTTTGCTGCTTCATTCAATAAGTATATCCGAACAGGCAAAAGAATAAATTATTATTACTATAATGATGTTGACGGTTGTTTTCGTTCCAAGGGCGATTTGGGAAAATATACTCATCGAACAAACCTCTCTCAAGCAGTGAATTTGTTTGGTTAGTTAGGAACCAAAAGCAAATTTGAAAAGCAAACAAGAAATCACAGGGAAAACAAAGGACTAACGTGGTTTGGTGGAGAGTGGCTCTAACCTACTTCCACATGAGCAAAGAAGGGAAATTTTTATTACTAGCTCGGGTCAAACCGACATTGTGAAATATTAAAATTGCTAACTCAAAAGAACCAACCCCTGAAACTGAATCTTCGACTCTTTTATATAGGCTCTCAAACCCCCCGTTACACAATCTCGTGACGTCAGCCACATTATCATGCCAATGTCGTCCATGCTCATTTTTCCAACTACTCTGCAAACAGTAGCTCTGACATTCTGACTCAATCACCCTCTGTCATAAAAAGACATTATTCCCACATTTATCTTCTGCTACATGTTCTGCCCATGTGAAAACCTACAATTCAACCACTTTCATGTTGTTCTGTGTGTCAGAGGATAAGCTTCTAACCTGTTCCCATCGTATCAGCCTTCTGAAGGCTCAAAATCTCTCATATGGCTTATGTCATTCGTATGTAAGCACAAGATACTGTGACCCCCACCTCCGTCCACGGGTCGGCAGGCCGAGGTGATTGATGTTGGACCCTCTCTCTCACTTATTTTGTCAGATCAAGTTAAGTTGCCACATGACAACCTCGGGTCGGTCTTCACATGTGTTAAAGTTCTGTCGAATCTAATGTCTTTCCATCGGGTCGGGTCGACATCCCACTTATGCCTCATCAGGCAATACTTCCTTCGGGTGTCTTTCTATACCTCGAGCCCGGGCCCCTCTGTCTGACCTCTTATCCTCACAATTACCTTGTACTTCTACCTTGTTAAATGTAAAAGCTGATTCTACCACTCTTCAGGCTTTTGAGTTCCTCGGGGCTGAAAATCACCATCAACATATGTCCCATAGTTCTCGGTATCAATGAGTTTGTAAGTTGATGTCGGAAACTACAATAAAGATGTATATGACGCCTACGTCCTCAGGTCTTAACACGTGAATATCAGCACCAACATGTCCTTCAGGTCATAAGGGCATGTGTATCATCAAGAGATTCCTTTTTGTGATGATTAATTTTTCACCGCCAGTCGAAAGACCTTTCTAGGGCTTCCAAACCGCCTCTAGGAAGTTATGAAATCTTAATGGCCGTCCATAAATGCCCATCACATCTCTTCAGAGATCCTTTTCGCTTTGTCTCCCTGAGATGCCAGGTGTCATGCTCTTATGTCTTGCGCACCAAAACCAATGACAATTGTACCCCAACCAAACAGTAGCCTCAATCTCGGCCTTCCATTTGAATTCAATGGCTGAGATCTCTCTTACACGTGTTACTGATCCCGTGCAAAGAAATCCTCAATGCTTCTCTACGATCTACAATCTTCCCACATTCGACATCTTCACGAGTTCCTCGACCTACTATTCATCCCTCTCAAGTAAGTCTTCCTCTGATTACTTCTCTCTTTTCTTTGCTTTTGCATTTGCAATAACGGTGGTAACTTGTATGTGTTGGTTGTTTGTGTTCTTATAGCTTGTTCTGGGGTATTTAATGAAAATATGGGGGATGGGTTGCCTTGTGTGGATATATATATATGTGTGTGTTTGTTGGTATGTATATGCGAGTGTTTTTTCTGGATTTTAGGGGTAGAGGGCATTTGTTTTTGGGTTTTCAAAATGAGTTTGTTTTTGTTTGTACTTTTGAAGATTTACTATTTTGTCATTGCTATGGCACTTAGAGCTTTTTTAGGGTTAGCCATTTGGTAGGGATGCTGACACAATAACCCTAATTTCAGTGTAAACTCCATTAACCATAAATAATTATAACTGTGGAATAACCTTCCACCTCAGATCCTGTTATGACAGGAATATCGGACTCAAGGTTTTCCTCCCCTATTCCTCTCGACCCCCTGCCTACTGCCCCACCCACTCTCACGACTGTACATAGCTCTGGATCTGAAAGTCCCGTTGATTATGACACAACTCCGTCCATTTCTGAAGAGGAGTATCAGTCTTACCATAAGAGGGTCCCCCGGCCCGAGTCAAGCCATACCCGATTGGACTTCATGAACCTCGACATGGACCGAGCTTCAACAATTACCGAGGCCGATCAAGAGAAATTGAGAGAAAGATTCAACATTCCCGAGGATATCGACTGTCCCGAGGGAATTGAGCCAGACGAGCAGACCTGGCGACGACGCTATGGCATTATGCATGATTAGACCTGGCCGGCGGTCCGGTTCGGTTCCGAACCGGAAGGTTCCTGGTTCCACGAGTGTGGAACTGAAACCGAACCTGTTAATTTTAGTTCGGTTCCGGTTACATTCGTTTTTTTTTTTTGAAAATAAAAAATTGAGATTGAAAAACTAATATAATTTAAAATTATGAATTTGAATTTATATAATAAACTTACATAATTACATTAAATTACAAATAAAATTCTTATCTAAAAAATTAATTTTTTTAAATTAAATTAAAGAGCTTGAACTTAAATTTTTAAAAAACTTAAGTTGCCTACGTATCCTCTAGGGGTGAGAGGAATCAAAGCTCACGTAGTTCCATTATATTTTAAAGATGTTTTTCCATTGTAATTTTACAATTATTTAATTATCAATCATCATTATCAGTGTCTGTTGATCCTTCAGATCCAGATCCGCTTGCACTTGCAGATGCATTGTCGAACAAGTCTTCAAATTCATCAGGGACATCTTCTTGTTGCCTCAGATCAGCTCGGGTCCAATCATACACACATGTTGTTGCTTCTAGAGTGCTTGGATGTAATGAAGACCGTCTAACTTCCAATATATTACCTCACATGTTGAAGGCTTGCTCAACCGTAATGGTGAAAACAGTTACTGCCAATATCTCTTTAGCAATAATTGATACTACATGATATACATTTTGATGTCGATTCCACCATTCAAGGATTTGAAAATTTTTACTAACTAAACTTTCAGTTGAAAACTCAAAATTTGTAGATAAATAATTATCTAATTCCGGATTATTAGTCGTGTTATCCCTATGTTTTTTATTTCGTTGTAGTAACCAACGATCATCTGCGCTAAGTATTGATTGCATTACGGTTTCGCTACTACTAGATTGTCCTACTGATTGCAAGTTATATCTTCTAATATAATCATTAAATAACTCTATTAAATAAATTTTTATTTTAGCTATTATTCTTGAAATATCAATATCATCTAATATTCCTAAATATCCATAGTAAAACACTATTCAAACCTTCTAATTTAAATCTAGGCTAAAAAACAACATCAATTAGATAAAGTAAAGGAGTGTCTCTAAAATAATGCAACCATTTTCGTTTCATAACATTAATAGCTTCAAACAAAACAATATCATTAGGATCACGACTTTTAACATGCTCATCGAGAGTACCAACAATAATCAAACTTTCAAGAATAAATAAATATGATGTAGGATAATAAAATCCGCTAAAAATATTTGTAGCATCATTAAAAACCTTTAAAATCTCTAAAATTTTATCACAAATTTCCCATTGACTGGGAAAAAGTGTGATATATTGAACATGTTGAAAAAAAAAACTACATAATGCATCTTTGTATTGCAAAGCTTGACATAAAAGAAAATAAGTTGAATTCCAACGTGTTGGAACATCTCGTGAAAATTTTATCGGTTTAATACCATTTAATTTACAAAAGTTGGCCCATTCTCTCCTTACTTGAGAATATGACCAAATACAATTAAGTGCTTTCTTAATAGGATCAATGAAAAGTGATAATTTTTTAAACCATATTGAACACATAAATTGAGGACATGACATGTGCAACGAACATGAAAAAATCAACCCCCTAAATTTGGTTCGCATATTTCTATTAAATCAGTGATTGATGCAGTATTTGCAGATGCATTATAAAATCCAATTGTTAAAATTTCACCTAATAAACCATATTCATCAAAAATTACTTTCATCATTCTATAAATATTTTGTGCAGTATGTTGTTCATCAAAAATTCTAAATGCAATAAGTTATTTTTGCATGTTCCATGATGCATCAATCTAATGACAAGTCACACCCATGTATGAGTGTGTTCGCCAATGGTCACTCCAAATATCAGAACAAATAGATAGACGATATTTAATATCTCTAAATGTTTCATTTAAAATAATTTTACCGTATAATTTAAAAATTTGACGTTTTGTTGTATTTCTAGTCAATCTACAAGCAGTAGGATTTAAAACATTTTGAACGAAATTAGTAAAAACAATTTTTTTCACCAAAACATAAAGAAAATGTGTCATACTAGTTAATTTAGCAAATTATTCTCTATTTTTAGCATCAGAATATTTAAATAAATCTAAAGAACTCATACCTCTACTAGATGATGTGTACCTGGCCATTTGAGTTTGCGTCGTATCAAGTCCAAGCTCAACGGCATCATATCTTTCCAGGTGCTTGATTATATTGTCGTATCCACCAGTAAATTTATAAGAAACCCCACAATGGTTGCATACTGCTCTTGAACTTTCATCGATATCGATTAAATGAAAATGAATCTTGAAAACATCCGAGGAACGAGACTTAACTTCTCTTATCCGTGAACCGATACTCTTGGGTTGGCACATTTGACATTGTGTTCTCAGATGAGCTTGTTATTTATTGTTTAAGAAATTTTAAAGAATTAGAGAATTGAGAATGATAGAATTATAGGAATTTGGAGAATTGAGAATTTAGAAATTGATGTGTTGAAATAATGAAAAATGACCCATATTTATACATATTTAGAATATTTTTGCGATACCTAAAATGCCCTTAAAATTAGCCATTTTATAACTATTATTAGGGATAATTTGGGAAATCCCTAAATTTATTAATTTTTTTTGGCCGTTGGGGAAGGGAGCAACGACTCCCTGCCCCACAGCCCAACTGCTAGTAGCCGTTGGGGGTTGGAATCCCTGGAACCGTTCGGTTCCAGCGGTTCCAACCGGTTTTGTTAGGGTAGGAACCCTAACCAAACCGATCAAGATACGATTCCGGTTCCGGAACCAAAACCGGAACCGGTTGTAAGCGGAATCTTGGCCGGGTCTATGCACGACCTTATTCGATATGGGATTGCGCCTGCCATTTCAAAATTACTTTGCATAGATGCTGTCTGCCATGCACATAGCCTCGTGTCAGCTGAACCTAAATAGTTGGAGGATACTGGCCGACCTGTATGTAATCTGGAGCCGAATCGGTCTGGGAAAGCCGACCTTCTCGGAGCTGAAAAGGCAATATCGAATGAATGACAATCCAAAAGAGTACAAGGGTTGGTATTACCTTTCTGCCCACACCGAGGTCCCCCATATCGTTATCAGCCTCCCAGCCACAAACAAAATTTTTAAAGACAAATGGTTTTTTTTTTACCGTGGGCCCCTGGGGAAAACACCAATGTGTTGATGGCGAACGCGTCACAGTCCCCAACATCTTCTCGGATGGAGGTAACGACCCGACCTCTGTTTCACTTCCGACTAACCTTAATAGCTTAATAATCTCCGAGCCTTTTTGCAACTTGTTCGGGAAATATCCCAAAATCCACCACGAGACCCGGACTAGGGTTAAAAAAATAACAGAGTTCGGAGGCCACTATATGGACTTTATAAACCATTATGCCCTTGTAGACTCATGCCTCATTACGAGCCCCCCACCACCCCAGTCTAGATTGGCTAGTAGGTTCTCACTGACCCAATAACATCATGTTTTGCCCCTTTATATGTTCTAACTATTTTCTTTTGTTTTGCAAGGATGTATGGTTTCAAAAGTCCCGTCCAACTTGCTCGGAAGTTAGTACGGGATTCACGGGGCAGGTCTAGTAGTGTCTGAACCTGAATAACTACCTCGATTATGCCAGAGGCCAGACAAAAGTTAACACATGCGGCTGCATCATTAGTCGGGCCCTCAACTGTCCCTTAATACCGATCCCTTCAGTCCAAAATTCAAGTGCTACACCGCCAACCCAAATCACAAGCACTTCTCAATCATCACAATCTATATATGCTCCCTCCCAACTGTCAAAAAGAAGCTTCTACCAGATCTGGGGGAAGAGCTCGTGGAACCTGCAAAGAGGGCTCCCATGAGGAAAACGCAGGTCAAAAAGGCAAAGTCCCAACAGCATATTCCCAAGCTTGAGATGGTGTCTTGCTGATAGAGATTAATAATTTTTCCGATGATATGAGGGATAAGGTGGCCTACCTCATCCAGACCTTTAATTATATGGCCGAGACCGTGAGCTTTGAGCAGGTTACGGCGTATGAGGAAATCTCGCCCGAGGACAACATTAACATGACCTGTCGATTTCATGAAAGGTAACTGGACTTTTCCATTGTACTTACATTTTTCAATTTTTCTATACTGACCCATTCTTTTATGTTGCAGCTGGCCTGTCTCTTGGCCACCAATAAATATTTATTGATGAGCACCCTATCCGATAGGGGTCAGGCCCAAGGACTCCAAAGTCGCCTAATCGAGAGAGAGCAAGAGATGTCGAGGCAGTTGGAGGAAATAAAGGCAGAGAATTGAGGTATCAAACAATTAGATAATGGGGCCAAGGCTGAGGTTGCCTCCCTCTGCCGAGCCTCTGAGATCACAAAAACTGAGAGGGATGGGGCCAGAGCTGAGGCTGACCAGAAGAAGAACGAACTAAAACGTTAGCAATTGCGAGCTACCACGATCAAGAGCAAGCTTGATGAAAAAATGGATCAACTGGAGAAGGATTTGGACGAGCTAGCTGACCGGCGTAAACACACACGTATAACGCAAGCGCACGTATCGTTCAAGTAGTATAAAAATATCGATCCCACGAGGACTTAATATCAAAACTATTAATTTTATGAGGTCAAATGATTACTAGTATCTAACAGATTGTTTGATTGATTGATTGATTTGAAATGGTGACGATTCTAAATTTAAAAGCAAGTAAATAAAATTGTCGAAAATGTTTTAAGAAAATTCAATATTAAAAACTATCTAGGGTTGTGATTTCTTCCAATATCATTTTAAAGATGAAGTGGTTATCTTAAAGTTGGGTAATATATTGATTTATTAACCTGGAACACTAAATTATGTGTAAGCCTCTGTCGATGGTCAGACAAAATACCCAGTTTAACCCAATTGAACCATATGTCTATGTCAACCAAATTATCTGGATTCATTAAGTTTAAGTTCCAATTAGGGCTACCCCCGCCCGACAGGTATATTCCTATCCTGTAAGGAAATCTATTAAAGGGTTATCTATCCTCAAGGAAGATCGTGGCTATTAAGTCTAAGGTCTTAAACCTAAAATCCCTATGTCTAGTTCATTTTAGATTTACCAGTTCAATTTTATTAATGGCCAGTTAATAAAAAGCATTAGGATTAAGACTCAATAAATAAACCTTTATATTACCCAAACTATAATTTAACCCCTTATAAACCGGTGATATTGGATTCATCACAACCCCAGATAACTGGCTTAGTTACGACACATATTTACAGGTAGTAAAAACTTAAATAAAAGAAAAGACATAAAGTAAAATACTAAAAATTAAATACTGAAAAGTAAATGCTGAAAGTAAATTGCTGAAAAGTAAATTGCTGAAAAGTAATTGCTGAAAAGTAAATAAAGTAAAATTACAATAAAAGAAAATGCTGAGGTAAAAGGATCCACTTTTATTATTTCTATTTTAGATATCTCCCTTAATATAATATATTAACTTTGCATGATAATTACCAACCAGCCATATAGGCGGTATCCAGATTAGTCAAATTAATAATTAATTACCAACCTACCAATCAGGCGGTATCCAGTTTAGTCAGGTTAAAACCAATTTAAATAATTAACCACAACCGACCAATATGGCGGTATCCTCGTTAAGTCAGGTTTTAACTAGTTTATATTTATAATTAAGGGAGATTAATCTAAATATTAGTAATAAAAGTTTTACCTTTTACCCCAGCAAAGGGGAGTTACCTCCTCATTACTGAAAAGTAAAAACTGAAAATTAAAGAAAGAAAAGTACTGTGCGTAAAAGTAAATTACGGAAAGTAAAAACTGAAAAAGTAAAGAAAAGAAAGTGCGAAAGCGGAAATTAATTACTGAAAGCTGTAAATAAACAAACAAGATACAATCTTCTTGTAGTATCTAAGGAATTCCTTAGAAGAAAGTATGAATTTTACAAATGAAATGGCTTGGTATTTATAGGCAAAATTTTGCCTCCATCAAATCATCCACCAAATCAATTATTAATTGCTCCACTAATTGCTCCACTAATTGCTCCACTAATCTCTTATCATGTTTGGTGATGATTTGATAATTTTTATTATTTATTTATTAATTTATTTTTTGTTTTGAAAATGATTGAAAGTGACTTTAATAATTACACACTACACACTTCTGGATGGTTCATCAATTTCGGGCATGAAATCTTCAGAATTCGAAATTATTTTGTCTTTAAAAGTTGTAGATCTTTGAGTCTTCTTTAATCTGGAACTTGAATCAGCTCAATCCGATATCTGAGTAAAACGTTATGCCCAAAATACGACAGATGCGCAAAACTGGAATTTCCAAAACTGCACTTCGTCAAAACGCCCTTTCAAGTTTCCAATCTCCAAAATTAAAATATCAAGTCCAATAATTGCCTTATTTGACCCATATTTCGTCCTAAATGATTTCATTAAGTCCCAATATTATTTTATCTGCAAAATAAATAAAACACATCAAAACGTTCATCAAACCCGAGAGAAACTAAACAAAATATTAAGTAAAAGGGGCGGTAAATATTGATATATTTTCCGCTCATCGCACCCCCAAACCTAACATTTTGCTAGTCCTCGAGCAAAATAATTAAAATAAAATTAAAATTAAACTAAGCCACTTTCGTAGGGATCACAGTTGCATTTAGCATATGCAACAAGCCTTTAAACCCCTAGGTGTCCCTAGTGGACGAGTTGTAGTCTCGTGAGGGTTACAGCAATGATCCCACAAACATTTTACAAAAGTAAAAAGGTATTAAAACTAATGCACACAAAAGCAAAAAGACAAGCGAAAAGAGAATAAAGAAATTTAGTGACTAATCAGGTAAAACTTTTACTCCAAGTCAATAATTGTTTTGTTTCATTCTAAATTACAGAATAAGTAAATTCTCCGATTATTTTTACCATTCTTCATATACACAGGCAACAAAATATTAAACAACTCATTTTTGCCCACAACAGTCATAAGTGCAGTTGATAAGAGAGTAATATTTTTGTCCTAAAGTTCTATCAGATTTCACATCTTTTGGAGCATAGAATAATATTTCTGATTTTTCTTTGATTTTTCTCTATTTTTTATTTATATACAATATCTTCCATCTATGTAGCGAGCTTTGGGTCGGTGGCTCCCAAACCAGTTGGTTTTAGGGCACCAGGTGTTAAGACACCCCTACGGACTTAATTACCCAGACTTCAGATATAAATATATTTTTGCAGCATCTTTGATCCATGTAGCGAGTGTTGGGCCAGTGACTCCAAAACCAGTTGGTTTTAGGGCACTAGGTGTTAAAACACCCTTACAGACTTAATAACTCGGATCTCGGACGTTTTTTTTTTATTATTTATTTTTTTTTATTTTTTTTACTCCATTGCTTTTTTAAGATGCTTCTTCCAATTAAACTAGAGCACTGAATATTACAAACTTTCAATTTTAGTTCATGTCTGTATGTTACCATGTATGTTGATAATATCTGTCAACTGAGCATATGAAGATTCATTTAGTCAATTTTATGGAGAATTTACAAATTAAATAATTCAAAAGGAAATAAACAAAAATTAGCTTGTTTCGAAATAGGTTTGAGATACGTCTCAGGAGTGGATACTCCTTACTCGGCTATCTCTTACTAATTTCACCCTTTTAGTCAAAATGAAAACTTAAAAATGCAAAATATTTTTGTAATTTTTTTTTGAAAATTTTTCAATTTTTTTTTTCGAAAAATTTTGGACTAAAAATAAAAACAACATACAAACTACAACATACAAACTAAAAACAAGGTACTAATCAACTAAATCCCTCCCCCAAACCTAAATGAGACATTGTCCCCAATGTCTTAAACAGTAAAAGGAGAGTTAAGAAGGTCGTACCTGGTTAGCTGAAATCTATAGGAAATTAAAGGTTAAGATCCAGATTAACTCTACGCCTCTTACCACGATCGTCCTCAGACCAATTTATCTTTGATAGGATAGGGTCAACTTGTGGCTCATGAGCTAAGAGTTGATCTATTAGATCCGGAGCAGTTCTGGCAGTAAAGAGGAGTTCTTTCATAGGTTTTGACACGAAACCCATTTCTCCGAGCATCATCAAGAAACACACAAAGAAAATCATAAAATCCATCAACGTTAAGCAATCCAAGTGGTTTCTGGTGTATGTTCAGGTTTGCCCAAGATAGAACTATAAAAATTTCCTCTAATGTACCCAAACCACCTGGCAAAGCAATAAAAGCATCAGCACGATTAATCATTTCTACCAGGCGTTCAGACATACCTGGCACGATCAGTTCCTCTCCGTTTGATGACCCAATAAGATTTGCCTCTGCCAAGGGTTTTGGGATGATTCCCAAAACATGACTGCCTCCTTCTTGTACGGCCTTTGAAACGATCCCCATTAATCCAAGATTGCCTCCGCCATATATTAAGTGCATATTCCTTGCAGCTAAGACTCGACCCAATTCCTGTGCTGCTTCTATGTATTGTGGTTTAGTACCAACACTACTACCGCAAAACACACAAATGTTTTCAACTCGTCTTGAAGTGGCTTCCATTTTTGTTTGTTTTTCTCAACTCTGGATGACTTCAAAGGTGCAATGATGAGTTGAATTTATAATACCTGAAAAGGGTGAGTAAAAATAGCACAAGTTTCTTCCAAAGGACGATTAGTAGCAAAATAATAAATAGACCGTGATAGTCAAAAAGATCTGGATCCTGTCGGAGAAACAAAAGAAAACAACAAAAACAAATCAATAATATTAGGAAAAGACAAAGAGATATAATATGTACAAAAATTTACAGCTTGATTAACGTCTATGCGTCAGGGACAAGCTTCCCATCCAATTCTTATAAATTGGCAAACAGGGTCTTTTTGAGTCAGATTCCCGAGACTTAACTGTTGTCTTTCTTTTTGAAATTGTGTATGTAATTTGCGAATGGTTATATGAACATATCCACTGGGATGCGTCTCAAGAGTCGAAGATATATCATCTAAAGACTCCTTACTCAAGCCATCCCTAATGAAGTTAATTTTGTCTTCGCGATTATCAGACACCATTCCTAAAGAACGACAACGAGTGTTGCAATTAAATCGTGCACATTTGAAACACACACCCATTTGCTTAGCTCTACGTTCTTTGCATAGGTGCTTCTTCCAAAACCAGGCAGATGTGAAATAAAAGATCAGAAGACTCACCTGCCAATCGGACTCGTGCTTCAATTACCCAACGAATATCATTAGGAATACCATGGATTGTTAATAACCTCATCCGTTCCAAGCGAGCTTTGTATACTTTCATCAGAGATTTTGGAGGGAGAGAAGGAAATTGCTTGTGAAGATTTGCGAAAGCTTCTTCCATCTTGAAATGACTAAACTGCAAAAATAAAACACACAAAATTAAATCACACCAAATCACAATATATACAAAAATTGCATGGGTTGCCTCCCTGCTAGCGCTAAGTTTAAAGTCGTCAGCCAGACATGACTTCTCTACGTTAAGCTGGATCTGAAAGTGTAACACTTTCTTTTTGTCGCTCAAATGATTCTCCCCAGTAGTGCTTGACACGCTTGTTTTAACCTTGAAAGTTTTGTTAGCGTCAGGATCATGTATCTCAACGGCTCTATTTGGGTAAAACTTTGGTGATCACAAATGGACCTGACCACCGTGATTTTGGCTTCCATGGGAAGATTTTCACCCTTGATTTGTTTAACAGTACCTTCTGCCCTGGTTCCAGTTGTATGCGCACTAACTTCTCATCATGTCTTTTCTTGCCCTTTTCTTTGTACAATTTGGCATCTTCAAAAGGCTGATTGTGAAATTCCTCCAATTCGTTGAGCTGGTGGAACTTTTTCTCTTCTGTTGCTTGTAGAGCAAGAATTGGCTCTTTCAGTGCAAAAGATGCTTTATCTTTAGGCTCCACAGGCAATTGACATGTTTTAAGTTTGTCAGTAGAACTTTGTCTTTTATCAGAGTTCTGAATGGTACTGTGTATCACATCGAGTTTGAAACATTCCTCATTCTTTTCATCATCTGGAAAATTCATGGCCTTGAAAACATTGAATGTTACTTCTTGGTCCTGTACCCTCATGGTTAGTTCTCTTTTTGTACATCAATAATGGTTCGACCTGTAGCCAAGAACGGTCTCCCGAGGATGATTGGCACGTCTGCGTCTTCCTCCATATCAAGGACAATAAAATCTGCTGGGAAAATGAATTTGTCAACCTTGACCAGCACATCCTCAACTACGCCTCTGGAAATACGAGCGTTCTATCAGCAAGTTGCAGTGAGACTGAAGTTGGCATTGTTTCTCCAATCTGTAATTTCCTGAAAATAGAAAAAGACATCAAGTTAACACTAGCACCTAAATCACATAAAGCCTTACCAAAGTTATGTTCTCCTATGACGCAAGGAACAGTGAAACTGCCAGGATCTTTCAACTTTGGGGGAAGTTTCCTCTGAATGATAGCACTGCATTCTTCTGTTAATGCTACTGTCTCGTAATCCCCCAATCTCCGCTTTCGTGAAAGAATATCTTTCATGAATTTGGCATAGGTGGGCATTTGTTCCAACGCTTCTGCAAATGGAATGTTGATATGCAGCTTTTTGAAGATCTCCAGAAACCGGGAAAATTGCTTGTCCAATTTATTCTTCTGAAGACGTTGAGGAAAAGGTGGAGGTGGAGTGATCTGTTCTTTTTCCTTTGCTTCTTTTTCTTCCATTTGTTGCTTTGTTTTTTGGAACTTCCTCAGCAGTTGAATTGACTCCAACATCTTTGTTGATTTCAGTACCGCTCTTTAACATGATGGCATGACATTGTTCCTTCCCCATGTTTCTTGGATTTGGCTCTGTGTTGCTGGGAAGGGTACCTGGCGGTCTGTAACTCTGAGCATTTGCCAGTTGTCCCATTTGATTCTCTAGTGCTTTAATAGAAGCAGATTGACTTTGAATTAATGCCGCTTGAGATTGAAATATAGCATCATACTTTTTTAACTGAGTCGGCACTTCTGTTATGCCTGGTTCATTTGTCTGCTCCTGGCTTTTGTTCTGCTGTTGGAATTCAGGTGGTGGATAGTTCTGCTGTTGAAATCCTGGTGGTGGATTGTTCCTTTGTCCAGAATTGTTGCTCCATGAAAAATTGGGATGATTCCTCCACCCTGGGTTGTAGGTGTGGAATATGGATTGTTTCCCTGTCTGTTAAAATTGTTGACATAATTCACCGTTTCTTCAGGTTGAGTTGGCTCTGGTGCTCCTCCATATGTTGAACTTGTTGCTCCAATATTGCTTGAGTGTTGAGAGTCTCCATGAATTTGCATATCTGGTCCAGTTTGGCACTAACTGCTATGTTGGCTCCAACTTCATAAATTCCTGCAATTCTTTGAATCAAGCTCCTTTCTGTTGGCCACAAGGAATTGTTATTGGCCATCTCTTCGATTAGGTCCCAGGCTTGATCTTCTCCTTTTGACATCAAAGCTCCTCCAGCAGCAGCATCAATAGTGGTTCTCATCAATCCAGAAAGTCCATTATAGAAAGTTTGGACTTGAAGCCATTTTGGAATCTCATGGTGAGGACATTTCCGGAGCAGATCTTTGTATCTTTCCCAAGCTTCGTACATGGATTCTGAATCTTGCTGCACAAAGGATGTGATGTCATTCTCAGTTTTGCTGTTCTGGCTGGTGGAAAGTACTTTGCAAGGAATTTGGTGGCTAGGGTGTTCCATGTTGTGATGGAACCTGCTGGTAGTGAATGTAGCCAGGCATTTGCTCTGTCTTTCAAAGAGTATGGAAAAACCCGCAATCTCATTGCTTCTTCAGCTCCTCGGTTGTAATTGAAAGTGCCGCAAACTTCCAGGAAGTTGCTGATGTGGGCGTTAGGATCTTCAGTTGCATTCCCTCCAAATTGAACTGACTGCTGAATCATCTGAATGCATGTTTTGATGTCACACGCATTTGCTGGTAAGGGAGGAAGTACAATACAGGAAATGAGTCTGTCAACCATCGGAATGGTTCTGTCTCGAATGGGAATTGGTGGTGCAACGATCAAAGGTTCAGGTTCCATGTTGACTAAAGCTTCTTGGCCTTCTCGCCTTTCCCTTCTCAACTGTCTGATGGTTCTTTCAATTTCTGGGTCAAGCGGTCGGAGTTCAAAGCTTCTGGTTCGTCTCATGAAGTTTCTGAGAACCTGAAACACAAGAAAACAAAAACAATAAGTAAAAAGAAATTAGATACAAGTAACGTATCTAACCCCTAAACTAATAGTAAAAGATAAATAAGTCCCCGGCAACGGCGCCAAAAACTTGACCGGCGTAAACACACACGTATAACGCAAGCGCACATATCGTTCAAGTAGTATAAAAATATCGATCCACGAGGACTTAATATCAAAACTATTAATTTTATGAGGTCAAATGATTACTAGTATCTAACAGATTGTTTGATTGATTGATTTGAAATGGTGACGATTCTAAATTTAAAAGCAAGTAAATAAAATTGTCGAAAATATGTTTTAAGAAAATTCAATATTAAAAACTATCTAGGGTTGTGATTTCTTCCAATATCATTTTAAAGATGAAGTGATTATCTTAAAGTTGGGTAATATATTGATTTATTAACCTGGAACACTAAATTATGTGTAAGCCTCTGTCGATGGTCAGACACAAATACCCAGTTTAACCCAATTGAACCATATGTCTATGTCAACCAAATTATCTGGATTCATTAAGTTTAAGTTCCAATTATGGCTACCCCCGCCCGACAGGTATATTCCTATCCTGTAAGGAAATCCATTAAAGGGTTATCTATCCTCAAGGAAGATCGTGGGCTATTAAGTCTAAGGTCTTAAACCTAAAATCCCTATGTCTAGTTCATTTTAGATTTACCAGTCAATTTTATTAATGGCCAGTTAATAAAAAGCATTAGGATTAAGACTCAATAAATAAACCTTTATATTACCCAAACTATAATTAACCCCTTATAAACCGGTGATATTGGATTTCATCACAACCTCAGATAACTGGCTTAGTTACGACACATATTTACAGGTAGTAAAAACTTAAATAAAAGAAAAGACATAAAGTAAAATACTAAAAATTAAATACTGAAAAGTAAATGCTGAAAGTAAATTGCTGAAAAGTAAATTGCTGAAAAGTAAATTGCTGAAAAGTAAATAAAGTAAAATTACAATAAAAGAAAATGCTGAGGTAAAAGGATCCACTTTTATTATTTCTATTTTAGATATCTCCCTTAATATAATATATTAACTTTGCATGATAATTACCAACCAGCCATATAGGCGGTATCCAGATTAAGTCAAATTAATAATTAATTACCAACCGACCAATCAGGCGGTATCCAATTTAGTCAGGTTAAAACCAATTTAAATAATTACCAACCGACCAATATGGCGGTATCCTCGTTAAGTCAGGTTTTAACTAGTTTATATATTATAATTAAGGGAGATTAATCTAAATATTAGTAATAAAAGTTTTACCTTTTACCCCAGCAAAGGGGAGTTACCTCCTCATTACTGAAAAGTAAAAACTGAAAATTAAAGAAAGAAAAGTACTGTGCGTAAAAGTAAATTGCGGAAAGTAAAAACTGAAAAAGTAAAGAAAAGAAAGTGCGAAAGCGGAAATTAATTACTGAAAGCTGTAAATAAACAAACAAGATACAATCTCTTAGATTCTAAGGAATTCCTTAGAAGAAAGTATGAATTTTACAAATGAAATGGCTTGGTATTTATAGGCAAAATTTTGCCTCCATCAAATCATCCATCAAATCAATTATTAATTGCTCCACTAATTGCTCCACTAATTGTTCCACTAATCTCTTATCATGTTTGGTGATGATTTGATAATTTTTATTATTATTATTAATTATTTTTTTGCTTTGAAAATGATTGAAAGTGACTTTAATAATTACACACACACACTTCTGGATGGTTCATCAATTTCGGGCATGAAATCTTCAGAATTCGAAATTATTTTGTCTTTAAAAGTTGTAGATCTTTGAGTCTTCTTTAATCTGGAACTTGAATCAGCTGAATCCGATATCTGAGTAAAACGTTATGCCCAAAATACGACAGAAGCGCAAAACTGGAATTTCCAAAACTGCACTTCGTCAAAACGCCCTTTCAAGTTTCCAATCTCCAAAATTAAAATATCAAGTCCAATAATTGCTTTATTTGACCATATTTCGTCCTAAATGATTTCATTAAGTCCCAATATTATTTATCAGCAAAATAAACTAAAAAACATCAAAATGTTCATCAAACCCGAGAAACTAAACAAAATATTAAGTAAAAGGGGCGGTAAATATTGATATTTTTCCGCTCATCACTAGCCGAGTCTGAAGATGATAAAATACCGAGTTGCCCGGATGTATGGAGGCTGCCAAACATGAGGCCAAGATAGAAGGGTTAGCCCAATGTATTGAAGAGTTCGAGCTCACCCAGTCCAACCTAGACTTGGAGATTATTCGCAAGAGTTTGAAGGTGTCCAAGGTGGAAATAACACAAGAGGAGGCCTTCGTTTTTACTTCAGAAGACCCCAAGGCCATCCCAAACCCTGAGCCATTGTCCATTGTGCCTTCCACTCAAAGGGATCTCAGACCCTCATCATCTGCTGTTGTTTCTTATGTGGAGAGTCCTACCCCTTCTTTATATACTGCTGTTCCTCAGAAAGAGACTCTTGGTCCCTCCTCAGCTACTCTGGTTCCTCATTAAAATGCTCGTGGCCCTCAATATCAGCTGCTGCTCCCGAAGATGCTTTCGGCTCGTTAATTTGATTCTTCCTCCATCTTCTTTCCATTTGTCTATGGGTAACTCCGAGTGGACCCATTGTAAAGAATTTTATGATGATTTAATACTATTTTTGTATTTGCATTTCCATTCCTGAAGAATACACGAATCAAAGACATGAGTCGGGGCAACTTCCACTTCAAAACACTGACCTGATCAGATTTAATCAACACTTTGTCAATTTAATCAAATTAAACTCACTCATTCCCCTAAGGGATCACACCACTAGCAGACAATGATGTCTGCGGCCCACATAACATAATTCCACTATTAGGATGCTTTACTTTAGAAGATTCAATATTTTTCAAATAGAACGGCCTTCCACTCAACCAACATCCATATTTATGTCAATAGGCATGACAAGGCCTCAGTGGGACATAACCCGACCCCTAGGCGATACAATCACTTGGCCACAAGAGAATGGTCCTTCCTTGTGCCATCCAACACTTGGCCATGAGGGAGAAACTCCAACCCTATGCCAACAACCATAACAAGGCCTCAGTGGGATATAACCTGACCCCGAGCTGATACAATCACTTGGCCACAAGGGAATGTTCCCTCATTGCGCCATTCAATATTTGGTTGGGGGGAGAAGTTCCAACCCCATGCCAATGACTGCCATAAGGCATAAGTGGGACATAACCTAACACTGAGCCGATATATTCACTTGGCCACAAAGGAATATTCCTTCCTTGTGCCATGCAACACTTGACCATGGGGGAGAAGCGCCTACCTCATGCCAACAAACATAACAAGGCCTCGGTGGGATATAACTTGACCCCGAGCCGATATAATCACTTGGCCACAAGGGAATGTGCCCTCTTTGCGCCATTCAAAATTTGGCCATGAGAGAGAAGCTCCAACACCATGCCAATGAATGCAATAAGCCCTCAGTGAGACATAATTCCACCATGAGCCGATATATTCACTTGGCCATAAGAGAATGTTCCTTCATTGTGTCATCCAACACTTAGCCATGGGGGGAGAAACTCCAACCATATACCAATGAACATAATAAGGCCTCAGTGAGACATAACCCGACCTCGAGCCGATACAATCATTTGGCCACAAGGGAATATTCCTTTCTTGTGCCATTCCAACATGGCCTCGGTGAAATGAATGCATCCCCGAGTCATTACACTTCTTACTAAGACTTAGCTGGGAGGGAAAATCTTCGACCTCCAACCGTCTCCATGGACACTGGAAATGGTGTCCCACACCAAGTAGTCTAGCAAAACAAAAATGAGAGTAAGAAAAAGACAAATACAATAGAGGTGACATATCACATACCCTGTACTGACCCTAAAGAGAAACAATGAAGGAACCTGAGACAGCGTCCTGCCCCACGTTACCTAAAATAATAATTTTGAATCTTACAATCCAGACGTTCCGATGAACTGAGCTACGGACTGGAGGGGTGACCAACGCCATAAGAAATGTCCTTATGCTAGGAAAAAAACCCCAGTCCTACAAATTCCATGGAGGCCTTTCGGCCTTCCCCGTGCTATGCTTGATAGGTCCGGAGTGGGATGGCCAGTGCCACGAGGGTATTCTCCTCCCCGTGCTAGGCATATGCCAAGGCTACAAACGCCACAGAGGCCCGTGGGCCTTCCTCTGTTATGTGTCTCCATTACTGGGTGGAAAATACTGTAGGGGAATTATCCCCCCACACTATGTAAACCTAGAGGTATCATAGTACTGCGACTGTCTTCAATCCATACATGCTATGATTACCTTGGGACACCAAACGCCACGCCGACTCCTTTCCCGAGCGTGCCTGAGTCACCAAACGCTACGCAGGTCTTCATGTTATATCCTTCAAAGATGCAAGTCATTGGGTAATAACGTTCCAGCCCAGGGGTTTGATAATGACACTTGGGATTTGTGTGTCGCGAGGGTGCGCGCTTTTCCCAAATGCCTTGCATCCCTTCACATATTCCGATCGCGAGTATTTCACAAGAATATTTAACATGTCTTTCCCGTCCAAATAAATAACAAACATAGATGGATAAATGTTTATTTAAAAATGGGAAAGCCTTATTTATATTCTGGGGATCTACTGCCAATCTTACAACTATTTGGGGGTCATTCTAATAAAGGATCTAATGAAAATATATTCTCAGTATCTCAGTGTTCCAGGGTTTTTTAAGTCGGGTATCGTCTAGCTGCTCAAGGTGATAGGTACCTGACCTATTGACGTCAGTAACTCTATACGGCCCTTCCCATTTGGCCCCCAATGAGCCATCCTCAGGTCTCCTCATATTTAGGGTAACTCTCCTCAGGAACATGTCACCGGGCTGGAAGGATCGTACCTGAACCCTCTTATTGTAGAAACGTGCCATTTTTTAATATATATATATATTAAAGAATAGTTTTTAATAGTAATACTTATCCCAATGTCAGACCACCCAGTGTCCAGTATTACTACATGACTAGTCTAAGGTTGATGTCATTCTTAGCATATTTATACATCAATCTAATATGCATAATGACAATACCATTAATAAGTTTTGAAATGAAAATATAGTTATTTTATTAATAAATAATAAAATATAATGTACTATATATTATCTGGATTGGCGTTTCAAACACAAACTCCAACAAACTCCAATAGTCATATAAATCTAATTTACATTTACTAGGGAGATCTATAATAACTGTTTCTATGGCTTTGACATCCAATGTCTTGCCATTTCCAACTCTAAGCTGGATCTCTCCTATGTTTAGCCTTCTTTTAACTCTCATGGAGTTACAAATATGAGTAGGACTACCGATGTCTAACATCGAACCACTATTTGCATCTAAGGCTAATGAGATGTCAATAATAGGAAAAATACAAAGCGTACTTGGGGTTACTGCTTTTCCTTTAAGCTCTAGACAATCTTTCTTCCAATATCCAGACATTTTGTAGTGTATACATGCACACGAGCTACAAGCGGTCTTGTAGTTTGTTTCTTGGAATCTTTATTCTAATATCCCATTGTAATCTTCTTATACTTCCTAGAAATATTTGAAGAGCATGCTCCACCATGGAGGTAGAAAGTGAGATTATCTTTCTTCAAATCATGTTCTGCCTAGCGTAACATATTATGAAGCTCTTCATATGTGGCTTTCATTGAATGCATCACAAAGCCAACATATGTATCGGGTAAAGAAGACAAAAAATAGATTTTGGCATAGTTTTTCATCTATTAAAATGTCTAGTCGTTTCATATATTGGAAAAGGTAAATCATGTTCTAAACATGAATGCTAACCACTCATTTATCTTTGAGCGTAACATGGAATAATTCCTTAGACCTCCAATATATCTCAATTTCTTGATTTACTTCGAACAACTCCTTGAGTGCCCTCATAATAATCCAAGCATTTGGTACATCTATGTACTGTCTAACAAATTAGAAATAAATTCGACGATATTGGATTGAGTGTAACATACCTCAACCGTTTTGATTTAGACATTATTAATACTTATTACTTAAAATAAAGTAATCACCTAATCATGAGAGATTTATGACAATCAAGTCATTAACATGTTTGGCTTAAAATTAAAATTTTAATTTAAAACATGCAATGCATATCCAATATGACTTATGCATAATTAAATTCAAATACAGAGGCATAGATTCAAATACATGTCAAACATACAACATGTGTTGTGTGGTTAAGCCTTGCATCTGATACCATTCTGTTGGGGCAAATGTGGAATCCCTAACGTTGGATCGATATCCCGCATAGCAGAAGTGGGTATAACCAATGAATATCTAGCATGAGTGTATTTTAAACATTTTTATGTAAAACTACATTCCGTTTCGAGTCTGTAGGAAAACAATGGGGACTCAAACGAAGTCCCGAAACTCTGAAACGGAGAAAATGAAGTTTCAGTATGTATCAGCTCTACGCGTCGCAATGCGGGAGCTTAGGGATGCTCCAAAGTGCGAGAGCAACTGTGAGAGCTGAACGTCTCAGTGTCGCGATGCGAAAAAGGGTGGGCGTCGCGACGCGCCCAAGTCTGATGCTCAATGTCGTGACGCTGAGGTGTCAGACTCGCGACGCTACCCTAGGCAGTGAGCATTTTCAACTTCAAACCAATACTAAACACTTTCAATTTTCTCCTAATACTTCAAATACACCTAAAATCCAATTTTAGCATCATAACTACCATCAACACATGTTATAAAACTAAAATACAAGAATTCTAAAAACATGTATGCATTTGTTTGAATCAAAATACAAACCAATTTAGAATCTCACTATGAAATAAGGGTGGGTATTATCGGATTCAGATCGGATCCGATCCGATCCGATCGAATCCGATCTGATTCGATAAGAGTTAATTTGTTTGGTTCGATTAGATTTTGAGTCCTTATCGAATCGGATCAGATTTGATCCGATTAAAATCGAATCGAATCGGTTTTATTCGATTCGATTTGATATATTAACAAATCGGATAAATTCAATTTGATAACAAATCTGAATACTATAGAGAATTCGATAGTGGATTCGATTTGATAACAGATCCAATTCGATAACAGATCTGATTTGATAAAATTAATTTGAATTTTAAGTTATCCGATTATGAATTTACAAATTTTCATATTAATTTTTCGAATCGGATCCGTTATCGAATCAGATTTGCTATCAAATCGAATCTACTATCAGATTTATTATCAAATAGGATTCTCTATCGGATTCGAATCCGTTGTCAAATCAGATTCTCTATCGGATTCTTATTTGTTATCAAATTGGATAAAATCTGATTCGATCCGATAGTTATCAAATTTATCCGAACCGATCCGAAATTTGACAAACAAACCAAACATGATTTGATCAGATTTGAGAGCAAGATTTGATCCGATTTGATCTGATTTGATCGATATTATGAATGTATTGGATGTGTTTTGGGAGTTGGAACAATTTCCGGAAATTATTTCGAAGTTGAAATAAGCAAAAATGTTGAAAACGGCATTACCGGGTGACTTTTGAGCCAACCCGGTGATGGCTGCCCAAACAGTGAATTTTTCATTGTTCGGGCAGCCCATGAACTGCCCTAACACTATTGGGGCTGACCTGGGCAGTCCCCGTAAGTGTTGGGTGGTCGGTTCGGTCAAAACATGTTTTAGGCCATTTTACGGAAAAACGTTTTCGTAAAAGTTTCGCGACGTTCTTAACTATTTATGTCGTTATTTGATATAAAATAAATATGTTTAGGTGAAATATGAATGAATTATTCATATTCGATATTGAATAATATATTCGGTAATTTAAAAAGTTTTAAAATTACGATTTCGCCCGAACAACGCTTCCGTCGCGCCCTTCGCCCAAAAACCCAAAAAAAAATGGTATCAGAGCAGGTCTGATGCTTCATCCATTACATTAGTCATGCTTGATATATGATATGTAATCTAATTTTATTATTTGCACATGCATGTAATATATATGTTTCTTGACTTTTCGTTCTATGCTAACGGAAACGTAACGAAAATTTAATGGTTAAATTGAGTTATGTTTTCTAAGGTAGAATTGAGTTGTTTAGAAAATGATTTAGATTAAAATTCTGCATTTGATGTGGAGCAATGCTTCCTTGAGGAATATCCCCGCTTAAAATAAGGCTGTTAAGTAACGTGTATTGGATGCATGTTTCTTGGTCCGTCTTGTCAATACGATTTATGGGTAACTTTCTATGGCTGCATCCGAGATCGTGCCAAAGCAGTGAGGGTGTAGTTGATAGAATTTTATCCATACCGGTTGTATATTGATACTAGACAAATTCAAGTGAAAGTGGAAATCCTGAACGTGCCAAAGCTATCAGGACTACATCGGTAGCTTGAGTTTGTCATTGGCAAGTGAAGCCTTGATACACCTCATTGTGAACGTGCCAAAGCTGTCATAACGAGAAACGGTCAGGACCAAAATTAGGAGTCACTGGTGAGTGATTGACAATGAGTTGTCTACCTAATGAATATACGTAGGCGAGATCGTGCCAAAGCTGTGAGTCGAAATATATTCATGGGATCTTACTCTCACTATGGAATTCGATTTAATTATTGAATTCTCGTTCTCCGTTGGGGATTACGGTATTACGTAAAGTAGTAGGAGACATTGCTGGGTTAAAAATCCATAACTAAAGCAGTGTGTAATTTTATGGAATTTCCTACTTTTGTTTTCCTTTATTCTATATTATTTATAGAATTATACTTCTAATCCACTGCATAGCATATTACTTGAATATTTTTTCTGACTTTACCTATGGTTGCATATTTCTAGAATAGGTTCTAGAATGACAATAGACTTAGATATTGTTAGATTAGTTCAAACCATCGGGAACTGTTGTTCCGATTTTCTTGAAAAATCAAGATGGTTAGTGACTTAGTTACTAAGTCGTGATTAGTAATCTAAATAGATATCTGTTTTTGGATATAGTTATCTAGTAAGAATAGTTTCTTATGCAGTAAAAATTGACACGAATCAGTTTATGTCTCGAGATTCTTGATTGGCATTACGAAAACCCCATTAGTATTTGATTATCTTATAATGACGTTTATTGGCCTTAGTGACTCTTAAAAGTCACGTGTCTGCCACAGTTTGCTATTCAATCATTTGTAATTATTGTGAATAATTGAACACAAATTATAAAGCTTAAGAAAAGAGATATGTATAGTTGTGCATAGAGAATATTGATTCTCACATTACGACAACTATATGTATTGGATACTAGATCTTCCGTCTAGTTATTTAAAATAATGTTTAATAACTATTTTGATATTTGATATCAAAACTTGTGACTAATGGATAGTTACTTGTTCTATATAAACATTTGTTACATATTTTAATATGACTAATAGTGTCATTAATGAAAAGATAAACATTAAAAAAATGTTCGGTTAACTAAATAACTTAGAATTGTGCTTTATGAGATTTTATCACATAAGCATAAGATGATTATTCCTTATTGTAAAGGACAGTATGATATGAGATCACACCACATATCCTTATCCATTTAATGAATATTGTATTCAGAATGTGATTAAATCTCATTTAACCAATGATCGTCATTGGACCACAGATTTATTAGACTAATACATTGGATGTATGTAGTTTAATGAAGTAGAAATTGCCTTAGATAGTTTTCTTTACTCCGTAACTTAGTTAATGAATTGTCATGACTTAGTTGCTTATTTCTAAAAGAATATATATTGAACGTCTTGAATGGTTCGAGAACTTTCAATATGTTTCTGATGAAATACAGATATAATATTTTGAATGGTTCAAAGATATTCTATTTGAAGTGTTGAAAATATATCTTTGAAATTCATCGTGAATCTTTGAATTGTTCAAAGATGTTTGATATGATCAAACACATGAATTTAAGGTAATTAGTTCTAAAGTTGTTTAATGAATGTGATTTTTACTCAATATGATTCTTCTTCGATTCCTTCATAATGGAATTGGTTAGTGGGAGAAATCGAATCTTGTATGATTTGATTCGTTTGATATTGAGTGTTACCAAATTAGTTTTCAATACTCTTGGGGTTATTCTTTTGTTACACTAATTCATCTCTTTAATTAAGGTTTCATTCGTTCCTACAGCTACATATATGATATGTATAGTAGAAAATTCGAATTTTGAAAAGTTTGAGATTTGAAACTTTCTTTTATATAATAGTTATATAATTGAAAAGTACTTGCGCCTTGGAGGTACAAGTAAAGGTTTATCATTTATTATATTTAATAGAATATTATATTCTATTTGATAGAATATTTTGTCTACGATCCCGAGCAATAAAATTATTTTATTACTTGGTGTGTTAACATCAGATGTTGACAATTGTAGAAAAGACTTGACTTATTGAAGTAAAATGTGAGAATGATAAACTATAAGTGGAACTACATAATAAATAAGATGAAAAGACCCTTAGACATCTTCAGTATAAGTTCAATAGGATGTCAGAATCATTTACAAAGTATTTGATACTTAATGATTCTATTGTTTTCTTATCGAAGAAAATTATCCTATAACATATAGTGAGAGTGATATTTGATATCGATTTAGGAAGTTAGCATTGAATCATAGATCTAAGATTGTTCATAGCTCACTCTGATCAAGTTTTGAACTTGATTAGGCTTTCGTTATGAGTAGTTCATGTGCAAATTGTTTGCGCAATAAAAATAATGTGAGCTTATTAAAGATTCGACATTTATAGTATGACAATGAGAAATGTTATGCTCAGTAGTCTATTATAGATTTTGAGAAAACTTGTCTCTAGTCGCACTAATTGAACAATTAAAATCTGTTGGTTAATGTTGATATTAAACTATGTATTTTGGATAAAAAATGGAAAGTGGCGTTCTTGAGTGATTTCTTCGAATGAGAGATCCGTCGTGATTTCTTTGTTTGAAAAATTCATTCTAGAATGGCCCTGGAGTTTGTATTCTGCTAAGATCACAGTTTGCTAACATAAAGCTTACTTTAATTTAATTTGATTAAATTTACAAATTGACAAAAATACCCCTCTTGAGTCGGCAAAGAGGAATTAAAAAAAGGGAAAATTTTCTTTTCTTCTTCCTAAGGGCCTCCATGGCTGATCATCATCACCACCAAAACCCCTCAAATCATATTTGATGATTCATGAAGAAAATAAACAAGAAAAAACTTAGGAAATTAGAGATTAAAAGGTAATTTTTAATCTTCTTGAGTTTGAAAATTTAGTTTCTTGTTCTTGTGTTGTTAGAATAGTTCTAGGGTTTTCTTTACTTCTTAAAATTGGGGCTTTTGGTGTTGGATAATGGATATGGAAGTGTTAAGCATGTGTGAAGTAATTTTGGATGATATCATTGTAATTATTGTCCAATTTGATCATTAGATAATATGTTGCCATTCTAGAGTGTTATGACAACTCTTGTAATGCCTAAAATTGTTATTGGGTGCTTCATATGTGGTTAATTTGATTGGTGTTTTGATTAATTAGATTAATCTTGCTAAAATTGGATTTAAAACATGTTAAATGGACTGTTTTTGTGCTCACTATTTTGACCTGAAAATATGAAAATTTGGTGATGCAAAATATGTCTTATGAATGTATTGGATGTGTTTTGGGAGTTTCAACAATTTTCAGAAATTATTTTGGAGTTAAAATAAGCCAAAACAGCGAAAAACGACGTTACCGGGTGACTTTTGAGCCAACCGGGTGACGGCTGCCCAAACAGTGAATTTATCACTGTTCGGGCAGACCATGAACTGCCCTAACACTATTGGGAAGGACCTGGGCAGTCCCCGTAAGTGTTGGGTGGTCGGTTCGGTCAAAAATGTTTTTAGGCCATTTTGCGGAAAAATATTTTTCGTAAAAGTTTCGCGACGTTTCTTAACTATTTATGTCGTTATTTGATATCGAATAAATATGTTTAGGTGAAATATAAATGAATTATTCATATTCGATATTGAATTTTTTAGGTGAAATATGAATGAATTATTCATATTCGATATTGAATTTTTTAGGTGAAATATGAATGAATTATTCATATTCGATATTGAATAATTTATTCGGTAATTTAAAAGTGTTAAAATTACGATTTCGCCCGAACAGCGCTTCCGCCGCGCCCTTCGTCCAAAAACCCCGACACTAACATAGGCTAATTTCTTCAAGAATTTTTTTGTAATTAGCTTAGCACTCTCAAACGCATTTTGCTTTGCTTAAGCTTAATTAAAACATTCATAAAGCTTCTATTTATAACCAACTAAGAAAATTTTTAATTAATAAAAGTTCTAATCAACTTTTAGGTGGACTTAATCTAATTTGTCCAAATATGTATCATCAGGTGTGATTAATCACCTTTGTCTACCACTTTAATTTAATCCAATTAAATCAAGACAAAAATTAGGAAATGAATTAGTTCAATGTTTGTCACTGTGATTTAATCCAATTAAATCAAGCCAAAAACACCTATAATTACATACTTGTAATTACCATAATATCCTCAAAATGTAGATATAATTATGAAATTACGACAAAGCCCTTGTGTAAATATTGAATTAATCCAATTAAGTCAAAGTAAATAATCAATGTTATCCAATAACACATGATTATCTTAGTTGATAATTATAATATCGAATATTATCTTTTATCAAAATTAATCGGCTACCCAAGTGCTCAACGAGTACACTTCATATTAGGACTTTCTAAATTCAGACATGTTCGTCATATAAGCCTAGATAATATGTATGCAATTCGGTCACCTTCGAATTTGTGAAGAACATGAACGAACTTTCTGAACTATACAAGTCGAGGTCATCACATATGTTTAACAATCCATCTGTCGTAGGCTATCCAAGTTGTGCTTAGGAAACATAAAATACACCGTCAAGTTTCTAAGGCGCACATCTCATGTCAACGGTTCCTTACAACTGATGCGATCCACCCTGGGTGATCGACTTTGGCTAAAGTCTTAAGAATCGTGACTTACTCACATGGATACTTAAACCTCTTATGGTATATATACGGGCACTTGATTAAAGAGTGCATCGGTCCACACCCAACGAACATCTAGAGGCTAGACCATGAAAGGTTTCTGACATACATGGCATCAAAGTGTGGAGGATCTCACACAAAACCAATGCTCTATAGTCAAAGGATCACATATGCTACTCGACTCGAGAAGATTCCAATTAACGGTGGTGTGTACTTCCAACTATTAGGAATCACCTATGAGTTATTCAGTATTCGGTCCAACCAATACCCACACGTCTATACGAGCTTCCAAAGCTCATGGTACATCAGGTCAAACCATTGGAACTCCAATTCCAATATATGTCAAGTGCTAGTCTTATAGGTTATAAGAATTCGACCGTATTTCAAAACCAACGACTAGGAATATATTTATATACACACACTTTAAGAATAGTTTATAACAGTAATACTTATCCTAATGTCATACCAATACCAACACGTTTATACGAGCTTCCAAAGCTCATGGTACATCAGGTTAAACCATTGGAACTCCAATTCCAATATACGACAAGTGCTAGTCTTCTAGGTTATAGAAATTCGACCGTATTTCAAAACCAACGACTAGGAATATATATATATATATATATACACACTTTAAGAATAGTTTATAATAGTAATACTTATCCCAATGTCGGACCATCTAGTGTCTAATATTACTACATGACTATTCTAAGGTTGATGTCATTCTTAGCATATTATATATCAATCTAATATGCATAATGACAATACCATTAATAAGATTTGAAATGAAAATGTAGTTATTTTATTAATAAATAATAAAATATAATATACTATACATTATCCGGATTGGCGCTCTAAGCACCAACGCAACCAATACAAACTTTCTTGTTTGCTCCAAGGCTGCGACATAGCTCGACACCTCCTGGATTCTTAGATGGGACCATAGCTTCCCAACCCGTAAGACTCCCTTAAAAAACTCCAGTGCCTCTAGGGACTCATACGTCTCGACCTCCAATACCAAGCTATGGTATCTATCGATGAAGCTCTTCAAGGGCTCGTCATCTCTTTGTTTTATCATCCTCAAGGACCCCACAGTCTTCCTTGGTGCGCATGCTCATTTGAAATGGAGCACAAATGACTTCCTCAACTATAAAAAACTAATGATATTTCCCGGGGTCAAGTTTATGAACCACAAGCTGGCTGACCCTAACAGGAACACCTTGCATATCGCATCTCCTACCATTCCATGGATTTCCATCAATAAAATGAAATTTTCAATGTGGGACTTGGGTTATGTACTGCCATTATAAACATCCATAGTGGGTATGTTGAATCTCCTCGGAAACTCCATCGCCAATATATCTTTCGTAAACGGGGATGCTGTCTTCATTTCCTGGTCACTCCGAGCCTATCCATTCACATTTTCCTCCCACTTCCACATCTCCCTCCTAAACCAATCCATCATATGGCTTTCGGAGCTGTCGTACTCTCACCCAATGGCCACTTCACATCTTCCACTTCGAGCGTGGTATCTTCCATAACTGGGAACCTCATGTCTCCTCCCTGGATACCGTTTCATGTCACTTTCCTCAAAACACAGGTTGTTGTTGGATGATTTTGGGGTTCGTCTGCCTTATTCTTCTTCCCACAGCTCCCTTGTTTGCATGACGCTGGCAACAACTACATATCTCACCCTATGGGCATTCTTTCTCCCATTTCCACGATTTCCATCTACTCTTGTGATCTTTTTCCTTTCGCTACATCCTCTCTCATTCTGCTAGGACCTACTTACCATCGTTATCCAGTCATCTTCTCTAACTTCGCAATCTTTTCCATCATAGCCTTCATAAATACTTGAGTCATTTTCCTCCCTTTTCGAGCATCTTCCCTTTCATTTCGTAAGGTTTCTTCCATCTTCTCCATCCACTCCATTGTCGAAGCCTTTGAAGTTCTGTGGTTTCCATCTCCTATCATCATCTTAATGTGTTTGCTATTTTTTATACTGTTTCCCACATACGACGCCAACTATTGACAATTGATTTTCATTCCAGGGGGGATTTGGGAAATTCTACTCCTCGAACAAACCTCCCACAATCAGTGAATTTGTTTGGTTAGTTGGGAACCAAAAGTAAATTTGACAGGCAAACAATAAATCATAGTGAAAGTAAATGATTAATGTGGTTCGGCGGAGAGTGGCTCTTACGTACGTCCAGGGGATCAAAAAATAGAAATGTTTATTACTAGCTCGGGTCAAACCGATCTATTTTCTCTCTCTATCACTAAGCTCTCAGAGCTTTCTTTTACAAGTTGTAAAATATTAAAATTGCTAACTCAAAAGAACCAACCCCTGAAACCGAATCATTGACTCCTTTATATAGGCTCATAATCCCTCTATTACACCATCTCGTGACGTCAACCACATTCACGAATATCTCATAAATATAGCCGGGTCAAAAGTCCGTTAAACCCCTCTAAATATTTTGTCTCTTAAGCACCATTGATTCTATAATGAACAATTAATTCATAACAATTATGAATATAAAATTTTCTATTCGTAATAGAAAAGTTGAGCGCTCAAATTGTTCAAGTCCCAAATCAACTCTTAAAAGAGATATTCATATGCTTCTCGTAAGAAGGAGTGAATTCCATATCTATGTAAAATGTTCTCAGCTACACACCAAACCATATCCCCAAAATACGTAGTTATTGGTCGGGAATGCAACACCAACCTCACCATAGTAAATCAAATGACATAGCCTGTCATGCATGAGTTCATAATACAATGAGGATTAAGATCCAATCCATATATGACCATCTATTAGATAAAATAAATTTCTTCAGTTAACGAATATTAAAAGAAATTCGTATTTATCTGAGTCCAGTCTTATATGATCTCATCATACAAGGTGCCTCGATTTCCATGTCACTAAATGAACGATCCCGGATTAAGGTCATCATACAAGTATGGAATGGACCGCAGCTATAGATAAACCACAAACAAAGTACTCACTTTGTTTGCTCTCTATGGACTATTTAGATTACTAACTTCAGACTTAAATCCTCTTGTGCATCAAACATACACTAAGTCTGAAGGTATAAGAGTAATTAAAGTAAACAAGACAATTGGACAGTATGCGATTTAAATCAAACAACTTTGATAAAATGAATAATGTATTTATTATTATTACAATAATCAATTCCGTTTTTCAATACATGAAGCTTTAGGACATAAATCCCAACAATCTCCCACTTGGACTAGAGCAAATGGGACATGTCATGTAATCCTAAACCTGTTAGGTGACCTTCAAACACTTTAGCCGATAAGGTCTTTGTAAATGGATCAGTCAGGTTGTCTGTGGATGGAATCTGCGTGACAGTGACATCTCCTCTCTGCATTATCTCCCTGATGAGGTGACATTTCCTCCCAATATGCTTACCCTTATTGTGGCTTTTTGGTTATTTGGAGTTCGCCACTGCACCACTATTATCACAATAAAGTGTGAGCGGTTTATCCATATCTGGAACAACTTCCAAATCTGCCAAGAACTTACGTAGCCAGACTGTTTCCTTAACTGCTTCACAAGCTACTACATATTCAGCCTCCATGGTGGAGTCAGCAATACAAGATTACTTTATGCTCCTCCATACTATTGCCTCACCACCTAGGGTGAACACTGATCTAGATGTTGATTTCCTAGAATCGACATCTGTCTGAAAATCAGAATCTGTATATCCTCTCAGAATCATATTCTGACTTGTATATACAAGCATATAATTTCTCGTTCTCCGAAGATACTTGAGAATATGTTTCACCGTTATCCAATGATCTAATCCTGGGTTGGATTGAAACCTACTGACTACTCCCACTGCAAAACAGATGTCCAGTCTCGTGCATAACATAGCATACATAAGACTTCCAACTGCTGAAGCATATGGTATATGTCTAATCTCTTCAACTCATTGAGGTGTCTTAGGAGATTGTTCCTTAGACAAATGAATTCCATTCCTGAAAGGTAAATTACCTTTCTTTGAATTCTACATACCAAAGCACACAAGAATCTTGTCGATATAGGTTGCTTGAGACATTGCTAACAGTCATTTCTTGCGATCCCGAATGATCTGGATCCCAAGTACATAACTTGCCTCTCCCAAATCTTTCATTTGGAATTGGTTAGCTAGCCAGATCTTCACGTCAGATAATATCTTTACATCATTCCCAATGAGTAAAATATCATCGACGTATAACACAAGGAAAACCACATTCCCATCAATGATGCGCTTGTAGACACAAGGCTCATCGATGTTCTGCTCAAAGTTATAAGACTTGATCGTAGTACCAAATCTTATGTTCCGAGATCTAGATGTTTGCTTAAGTCCATAAATAGACCTTTGCAACTTGCAAACTTTTTACTCTTGACCTTGGGTAATGAACCCCTCTGGTTGTACCATATAGATACTCTGATCAAGATTTCCATTCAAGAATGCAGTCTTGACGTCCATTTTCCAAATCTCATAGTCATAATATGCGGCAATGGAAAGAATAATCCTGGTGGATTTAAGCATAGCTACTGGCGAGAAAGTTTCTTCATAGTCAACTCCCTTCTTTTGGGTATAACCCTTTGCCACTAGTCTAGCCTTGAAAGTATGTAATTTCCCATCTATTCCTTTTTCCTCTTGTATATCCACTTGCAATCTAGGGGCTTTACTCCATCAGGTTGGTTTACAAGTTCCTAGACTGAGTTAGAGTATATAGACTCCATCTCGAGGTTCATGGCTTTGATCCATTCTTCTTTATCAGTATCTTCCATTGCACTACGATAGGTCAATGGATCATCTATACCATCACAAGATGCAAAAACTTGCACCTCACCATTTCCTAGATAGCGTTCAGGTTGTCTTACAACCCACCCACTATGTCTAGGTGGTATGGTAGCCTGATAAACTTGCATCTGACTTTCAGATGTAAAAGGTGTAATGTCTTTGTCAACATTTGACAATGGTGTATTGGTCATACCAATAAGTAACTCCTCAAGTAACACTTTACTTTGATGTTTGAACTCTCTCATATAGTCCTCCTCAAGAAATGTAGCATTTGTCGACACAAATACTTTATTATCTTCTAGACTATAAAAGAATCCACCCTTAGTTTCCTTAGGATAGCCTACAAATAGGCACAAATGTGAACGTGGTTCCAACTTAGCAGTCTTGTTTTTTAGCACATGTACCAGACACCCTCATATGCGGAAATATCGTAAACTAGCTTTACGACCATTCCACAACTCTAAGGGAGTCTTAGGAATAGACTTAGAAGGAACTACATTCAGGATATACATTGCAGTTTGCAATGCATACCCCCAGAATGAACTAGGTATAATTCTATAACTAAACATTGATCTCATCATGTCTAGTAGGGTCCGATTTCTCCTTTCTGCAACACCATTTTGTTGTGGTGTTTCAGGTGCTGTGAGCTGTGAAACAATTCCATGCTCAACTAAGAATTCCTCAAAATCTCTATCAAGGTATTCTCCTCTACGATCTGATTGTAGAATTTTGATTCTTTTACCTAATTGGTTCTCAACCTCAGCACGATACTCTTTGAACTTTTCAAATGTATTTGACTTATGCTGCATTAGGTAAACATACTCATATCTAGAATAATCGTCAATGAAAGTGACAAAGTATTCAAAACCACATCGGGCTTTTACATTCATCGGTCCGCAGACGTCCGAATGTATTAGCTTAAATGTTTCTTTGGCTCTTATCCATTTTCCAGTAAAAGGTCTCTTAGTCATTTTGCCTTCTAGACAGGATTCACAGACATGTAAAGTACTGAGTTTTAACTGATTTAAAACTTTGTTCTTAATTAGTTTATCTATCCGGTCAAGGTTAATGTGACCAAGTCTAAGGTGACATAAATAGGTATCATCATGATAAATCTTTTGCCGTTTAGTTTTAGATCTTTCAATCTTAAACATTTCAGTATTAAACAGTGATTCATGCATTAACGGCCTTAATATATATATGTTATTTTCAGAGTTTCCCGTACATATCTTTAATCCATTTCTACTAATAATAACTAACTTATTATTAAATGAAATAGAAAAACCACATTCCATAAGTTTTGTTACAGAAATCAGATTCCTGCGAAAATCAGGAATATATAGCACACCATTTAAACATAAATAACTATTATTAAAGTTTAACTTGGAATCTCCCACTGTTTTTGTTGAAACAGCATCCCTGTCCCAACTCTCATGGTAAAGCTACCTTCAGTAAGGTCCCTCCAAGAGTCAAGTAGCTGTAAAGAACAACAAACATGGTTAGTGGCACTAGAATCAACAATCCATATGGATTTATCATCCTCCACCAAAAGAGACTCAATGACAAGTAAATCGTATTTACTTGTATTCTTCTTCTCTTTAAGCTCTGCAAGGTATTTTGGAAAATTCCTTTTCAAATGCCATTGTTGTTCACAATGGAAACATTTTCCTTTGGCATTGGTTCATTTGAAGCTTTTATTGTTCTTCTTTTTCATTGGTTTTGCATTTGCCTTCCAATTGCCTTTCTTCTTCTTCTTCTTCGCAGATTTAGAAGATTTGGTAACATTTACCTCGGCATTGGACCTATGAGGATCGTTCATAAAGGACTCGTAATTGGTGAGCTCATTCTGCAGTTCAGTCAACGTAAAAGTCAACTTATTCATGGAACAGTAGCTTTTAAACTGCAGGAAACTCTTCGGAAGGGTTTCCATGATCATTGTCACCTGGTTTTGCACATTGATACGTGCACCATGGGTTTCAACCATATTAAGATGAGACATCATCCCTAACACATGGTCTCGGACTGATGTGTCTTCTTTCATTCTAGCGGTTAATACAAAGACTATTGCCTCATGTTGTTGCTGGTCTGAAGGTTGCCCAAACATGTTCTGTAATGACTGCATAATCATTGATGCAGTCACCATAGGCTCATGCTGTGCAGCAAGAACCTCAGATATGGATGCTATCAAATAGCTATGGGCTTTCTCATCAGCTTTAATCCAATTATTATAGGCATTACGTGCTGGCTCATGAGGACATTCCTCTATAAGGACAAATTTAAGGTCTTCACAGACCAATATAGCATTCATATCACTTTTCCATTTAACACAATTATCCCCGGTTAATTTTTCTTGTTGTGTGAGAATATAGATAATTGCAGATGCCATGGATGAAAAAATAATAAACGTGCATTCAACATTCATTCGTTGCATATTAAAATTGTCAAATATTTAGGCATAAAATTAAACATGATGCTTGATCAATGTATAATGAATTAGAAACCAAAAAGAATTACTATGCCACAGTTATCTATCATCCCACAAATAAGTGCCGTCATAGGGTAGGTCAAGTATTCACATGATAGACTTAGACATTCTCAATTGATTAATATATCTGAAATAACTCTTATTCATATATTAATCAACTACCATTATTTTGATCAATGAAGCTTTGATTAACAACTTAATCATTCCTTTTTGAGTGTAACCCATTATTTCGGAACCCTTGGACTTAACTAGTGTTGTGCTGCCGTAGGGTAGGTCAATCACCAGATACATCTAGAGTCCCTATCCTTTCGGAATCCAAACATGATATTGAACCAAAAAGGACACCATTCGTAGGAGGACGAAAGCAAAGCCGTCTCGAGGCGTCTATTGAATCTCATGTTTCTGGATAACAATGGAGATCGTGGGATATATTGTGGTATACCCCTCTCCCACTCACTATTTTAAAGTGTAAGGTTTCTATCTCACTAGTATCTTATGAATCTTAGATTATGCTCGACTAAAGTCATAACCTTAATTAATACTAGTTGATGATTTTGTTGGGGTTTTGGGCGAAGGGCGCGACAGAAACGCTGTTCAGGTGAAATCGTAATTTTAAAACTTTTTAAAATTACTGAACAAATTATTCAATATCTAATATGAATAATTTATTCATATTTCACCTAAACACATTTATTTGATATCAAATAACAACATAAATAAGGTAGAAACTTCGCGAACCTTTTATGAAAATGTTTTTTTTTCCGCAAAATGACGCAAAACGTATTTTTTGACCGAACCAACCACCCAACACTTATGGGGACTGCCCAGGTCAGCCCCAATAGTATTATGGCAGTTCATGGGCTGCCCAAACAGTGACAAATTCACTGTTTGGCAGCCGTCATTCGGTTGGCTCAAAAGTCACCCGGTAAGGCCATTTTCGCTCATTACAACTCAGAAACACTTTCCGGAAGTTGTTCCAACTCCCAAAACACATCCAATACATTAAAATGACATCATTTTCACCACCAAAATAGAATCAATTCCAGATCTGATCCAGAACAGAAAATTATCAAATTTCATGCTTTAAATTCAATTTCTTAAGATTAATCCAATTAATCAAAACACCAATCAAAGTCACCACACATGAAGCACCCAAGAAAAATTCTAGGCATTACAAGAGTGTTCATAACACTCTAGAATGACAACATATCATCAAATGAATAAATTGGACTAATATTACAATAATATTAACCAAATCACTTCACACATACATCAACACTTCCAATTCCATCCACCATAACCAAAAGCCCCAAATTTTATGAAAAGAAGAAACCCTAGGATCTCATAAGATCATCAAGAAACAAGAAACAAAATTTATAAGCTTAGGGAGTTGAAGAATTACCTTTAATCCTTGTTTTTCCTAAGCCTTTTTCTTTGATTTCCTTCTTTTCTTTCACTTGAATCATCAAGCAAGATTGGAACCATTTTTTCCTTAAGGTTTCGGCCATGAAGATGGGTTGAAAGAGAAGACAAAATTTTTGAACAATAAATCAAGTCATTGCCGACTTAGGAGGGCATTTTTGTCCTTTTGGAAAAAAATAATCCAATTAATAATAATAAGCTTTAATGTTAGCAAATCAAATTTGCACACATTCGGCTTAATAAAACATGCCATGTGTACAAATAATAATTAGCCATATTTCATAACATTTATGAAATATAAATATTATTTAACTATTTAAATATTTAACAATTAAATATCTAAATAATTAATTAATATAATTATTATTATATATGTATTTTTATTTACATTAAATAAAAAATACATATATTAATAGCATGTGTCAAAATATCATTTGATAAATAATTAATATGTATCAAATCAAATTTTATATCAAATACAAATATAGATTAATTACGATTGACCAAAAAGCCCTTATGCATGTGTTATCGTTTAATCGATTAAACGATCTGAATTAACTCATTTAATCCGGTGAAGTATTATGAATAATTTGTATTATTCATAACGCGTTGCCCGAGTGCTCAACGAGTACACTTCATATTGTGGGACTCTCTAAGTTTAGGTTTATCCGTCACAAAATCTAATTTCGTGTCCATAATTCACCCACTCATGAATTATGACGACCACAGATAATCTCGCTAAACTATGCAAGTCGAGGTCATTGCATACGTATAATCTCTCTATCACAGGCTATTCATATTATACCTAGGATATAGATGAGAACGTCAAATCTGTTTGGTATAATATAATCGACTTTCAATTTACGATCTCCAAATAACACTCGGAACTGATTTCCGAAGTTATACCACGACCATGGATTTACTAGATCGCAAACACGTGAGGATACTTATGCCTTGTACACAGGACTTCCGGATCCTCTCATGATACCTACAGGATATCATGAGCATTAGTCAACACCCAACGAACTAGCGGAGGTTTGATCATGAATAGATCGGTGACGTGAATTCCATCAAAGTGTGGAAGATAACTCATATATCCCACTGTGGTATCTCAAGTCGAAGGACCACTATGCTTGCTCAATTCGAGAAGATTCCTATTGACGTTGGTGTACCATCTATTAGGAAATCTTCAGTGAGTCGTTCAGTATTTATCAAATAAACATCTACATGTCTATACAAATCTCACGAGACTCATGGTTCATTGGGATAAACCATCGGACCAAGTCACGATATACGACATGTACTGGTCTCAGCGGATTTTACTAACCGACCCGTGTTATTAAATCTTGACCAGGAACTTTATTTAAGGATATACATCTTATAGTGCACTTCCCAATGTCAATTACAAACTAAGTTGTAACTGCACACTACATTGTAAATCCTAGGGTATTTGTCTAATATACATGTATCACTAAACCAGATTTAGTTTCAATCTAATCGTAATTAGATCGAATATGTGTATAAAAGACAAGAGGTGCTACCATTAAATAAGTAATATTATGGAAAATTGAATCGCTCGTATTTATTAATCAGACATAAATATGATCCGGATTGGCACTCTGAGCACAAACCCTAACAGATTTATTGATCTAACTAATTTTAACTCTTAAAATTTTATTCACTAATATCAATTAGTCTCTACTAACTAATTAACTTAATTAAACTAATTTAATCAAGTTGTTATAGTGATCTAATCAATTTAACTCTTAAATTACTAGTCCACTAATAGGCTTTAAAATTTTGAATTCAACGAACGGACCAAATGTCATTAGACCATTTAATCGATAAAAGCATATTATTTATTCCAACGGTACATGGTATTGTATCCCGAGTGCAGACCATATTACCGTCCATTCAGAATTGGCTATGGAATTTACGTCCGGGTTTCTATCCGAGATACCAAGGAAAATAATATACTCATAAGGTCCATTTGTTTCTAAAACTTGAATTCGCAATTTTTAAACATTTAAACCAATTAATATTATTAATCTGTTTGCATGAATCTCATATTCTTATTTTACATTTAAATTTGCATGCATCTCATATTCTTATTTAACATTTAAATTACATAAAATCATATTTTATGACTAGAATATCATGCATATCTACATGTTATGGCATGTGAAAATACAAGAGTAGGCACCATATGCTATATGTCATGTTAATAAATAATTTAAACATACATATAATCCCAGGTGTGGGAGTCGCGATGCGCACAGGTGGGGGTCGCAACGCCCACAATTCCAGAAACTGGAATTGTTCCAACACGATCTCGAGTCGCGACGTAGACGAGGCAGAAGCCTCTGGTCCCGTAAGTTGGGCGCGTCGCAACGCGCTAAGGGGTTGTATCCCGACGCAACCCAGTTTCCAGGGGCTGAAAAATATGAAATTTAAACACATATCAAATTACGTTGACCGGGCTCTTATTTTTCTATACTAATCTAATTAGTACAATAAATCCAAGGCATCCATTGGTCTTTAAAACATGTTCCATGGAGTGTTGTTGAGTTCTTTGCGGAATTTTTTCGTCAAAAGTCCTTTGCGGCATCGGCTCATCCAAGTTACAAATAGGTTACATAATGAACTTATTACAAAGGAAATGAACTCAAAACACTTGAAAGAATATGACCTTATGGTCTTACATTTCCAAGGCTAAAAACAAGAGCCGGAAAAATTAACGATCAACGCAACACATTCATCACATGAATCAAAACTAAACATTCATCACATGAACATTAAAACCATTCATCTCTTAAATCTAATTTACCTATTTATCACAACATGCATTTTAATAATCTATATCTCATATACATTATTAAAAATAAAATGAGAAGGGTTTAGAAAAATTTTCAACCTTAAGCTCTCGATGCCAATTATAGGAAACGATTTTCCTTAGCGCGGCGAAAGTTGCTTGTGGTGGCACCAGTCCGGTATGGATCCTTAAAATTTTCTTTGCCTTCTTCATTTGTTGTAGTAGCCAAGATCAATCCTTTGATGTCCAACACTTGGATCAACCACTCGATCTTCCGAACTATGACTCGAAACAAACAAACCGAAGTGTAAGCTTCACTCACAAAGATCAAACCTCTAAACTATTTAGAGATTTAGAATGTCACAATGGTGTTTGGCTCTTTGGAATTTCAAACACTCTCACAACACTTGTGAATGCTTGAACTCTCTCTATTTTCTCTCTAATTCTTTCTCACAATAATTGTGTGAATGAATGCAAAGTGTTAACCTTAGGAAGTGAGAGAAATAGTAGATATTATATTCTCTTACACAAGCCAACTAACCTTATCATTAAGCATCTAATACTATTTCCCACTCATTTAACCTTATATTTTGTATAGTTTCTTGAGTATTTTGAATATTTTGATGTGTTTTGTGTTATTTTGTAGATAAATAAAGTTTCAGGACATTCTAGAGGTGATTTGGGCCAAAACAGTGAAAATTGGACGAAAAAGGCATTTTGGTAATTTCCCGCGTCGCGACGTCTAACATGCGCCGAACTTTGCTAACATGCGCCGGGTCCACAAATCAGAATCTGAGAAAAGTTGACTTTGCTAACGTGCGCCGTGCCACGTGTCACCATCACAGCCGATCTGCTAACATACGCTGTGCCACATGTCAGCATCCTACGGTGCCGACAGTCATCATAGCCACGTGTCACTCCACGTCATCGCCACATCATCAGCCACATCACTAGGTTGACCAAGTCAAACTGCCACCTCACCGCCACATCATTATTACCCAATCAGGAAGTGCCACGTGTCGCAATCCTACGGTGCCGACAGTCTATTTCCCACGTGTCGCCACGTCAGCATCAATCATTGAGTATCTAATCCTTATCTGACACGTGGCGGATAAGAATCTCATCGACCAATCAGAAGTCGCCACGTGTCACAATAATTGAAGCCCAACCACCTCGCCACATGTCACCTTATCAGCTTATCCAGAATCTTCAAACCGACGAACCAGAGCGTGCCACGTCGACAGAAGCTGGCGTAGCGACGCGCAAGCGCCTGGCGTCGCGACGCTGGAACCCCACCGAGGCCTATAAATTCAGCTCGAGATTTCAGATTTTATTGTAACACTCTCTCTCATCTCTTTGATGTAAAGAGAGAGTTTCTCTCTCTACTTTCTTTTAATTTTTAGTTTTTTTTAGTTTTGTAATTAATTTTAATTGCGTTTTGTAATAATAGTAATTTACTTTTTACTTTTTACTTTTTACAGTTTTTACTATTTACCATGAAGAGGTAACTTCCCCAGCTAGGGTGAAAGGTAATTCGTTTACTGTTACTATTTAGATTAATCTAACTTAAAAATAATATATTCACTATTTAAAATATTGACTTAAAAAGGATACCGCCAGATTGGTCGGTTGGTAATTCAATTTTAATCTGGTTTAAACTTGACTAATAAAGGATACCGCCAGATTGGTCGGTTGGTAATTAAATTTTGGTTCCGCCTTTATGGCTGGTTGGACTTAATCAGGTTACCGCCTATATGGCTGGTTGGTAAAATAATCACAAGTTTATATATTATTTTATGGGAGATATCTAAATTAGTAGTAGTAAAAGTAATTCTTTTTACCTTGGTATTTTATTTTATTGTAATTTACTTTTTAGTATTTACTTTACCGCATTTTTACTTTATTTCTTTTATTTTCAAGTTTTTACTAGCCCTAGTTATGTGTTGTAACTAAATTAGTTATCTGGGGTTGTGATGACTTTTAATATCACCGTTTTATAAGGGGTTAGATTATAGCTTGGGTAATATAAAGATTTATTTATTGAGTCTTAAACTTAATGCTTTTTTATTAACTGGCCATTAATAAAATTGATCTGGTAAATCTAAAATGAACTAGACATAGGGATTTTAGGTTTCAGCCTTAGACTCAATAGCCCACGATCTTCTTTGAGGATAGATAACCCTTTAATAGATTTCCTTACAGGATAGGAATATACCTGTCGGGCGGGGGTAGCCATAATTGGAACTTAAACTTAATGAATCCAGATAATTTGGTTGACATAGACATATGGTTCAATTGGGTTAAACTGGGTATTTGTGTCTGACCATCGACAGAGGCTTACACATAATTTAGTGTTCCAGGTTAATAAATCAAATATTACCCAAATTTAAGATAACCACTTCATCTTTAAAATGATATTGGAAGGAATCACAACCCTAAATAGTTTTTAATATTGAATTTTCTTAAAACCTACTTTCGAACAATTTTATTTAGTTGTTTTTAATTTAGAATTGTCACCATTTCAAATCAATCAAACAACCTGTTAGATACTAGTAATCATTTGACCTCATAAAATTAATAGATTAGATATTAAGTCCTCGTGGGATCGATATTTTTATACTACTTGAACGATACGTGCGCTTGCGTTATACGTGTGTGTTTACGCCGGTCAAGTTTTTTGGCACCGTTGCCGGGGACTTATTTATCTTTTACTATTAGTTTAGGGGTTAGATATGTTACTTGTATCTAATTTCGTTTTACCTATTGTTTTTGTTTTCTTGTGTTTCAGGTTCTCAGAAACTACATGAGACGAACCAGAAGCTTTGAACTCCGACCGCTTGACCCAGAAATTGAAAGAACCATCAGACAGTTGAGAAGGGAAAGGCGAGAAGGCCAAGAAGCAATCATTAACATGGAACCTAAACCGTTGGAGGTTGCACCACCAATTCCCATTCGAGACAGAACCATTTCGGTGGTTGACAGACTCATTTCCTGTATTGTACTTCCTCCCTTACCAGCAAATGCGTGTGACATCAAAACATGCATTCAGATGATTCAGCAGTCATTCAGTTCGGGGGGAATGCAACTGAAGATCCTAATGCCTATATCAGTAACTTCCTGGAAGTTTGCGGTACTTTCAACTACAACAGAGCATCAGAAGAAGCAATGAGACTGCGAGTTTTTCCATATTCCCTGAATGACAGAGCTAAAGCTTGGCTACATTCACTACCAGTAGGTTCCATCACAACTTGGAACACTCTAGCCACAAAATTCCTTGCAAAGTACTTTCCACCAACAAGAACTGCAAAGTTGAGGAATGACATCACATCTTTTGTACAACAAGATTCAGAATCCCTTTGCGAAGCTTGGGAAAGATTCAAAGATTTACTCCGGAAATGTCCTCATCATGAGATCGCAAAGTGGCTACAAGTCCAAACCTTCTACAATGGACTTTCTGGAATAATGAGAACCACAATTGATGCTGCTGCTGGAGGAGCTTTGATGGCAAAAGGAGAAGATCAAGCCTGGGATTTAATTGAAGAAATGGCCAAGAACAATTCTTTATGGCCAACAGAAAGGAGCATGATCCAAAGAATTACAGGAATTTATGAAGTTGGTGCAAACACAGCAGTGAATACCAGGCTGGATCAGATATGCAAATGTCTAGAAACACTTAGCACGTAGTTGTGAACATCGCTAGAACCACAAGTTCACCATATGGAGGAGCACCAGAACCAATTCAACATAAAGAAACGGTGAACTACGTCAACAATTTCAACAGACATGGGAACAATCCATATTCCAACACCTATAACCCAGGGTGGGGGAATCATCCCAATTTCGCATGGAGCAAAAATAATGGGCAAATGAACAACCCACCACCCGGATTCCAACAACAGAACAAAGACCAAGAGCAAACAAATGAATCAGGAATAACAGAAGTGTTGACCCACTTGAAAAAGATAGAAGCAAAACACGACTCTCAAGCAGCAAGATATGATGTTATATTTCAATCTCAATCGGCATTAATTCAAAGTCAATCGGCCTCTATTAAAGCACTAGAGAATCAAATGGGACAACTGACCAATGCTCAGAGTTACAAACCGCTGGTACCCTTCCCAGCAATACAGAACCAAATCCAAGGAACATAGGGAAGGAGCAATGTCATGCCATCATATTAAAAAGTGGTTCTGAAATCAACAAAGATGTTGGAGCCAAAACAGCTGCTGAGGAAGTTCCAAAAGAAACAAAGCAACAGATGGAGGAAAAAGAAGCAAAGGAAAAAGAACATATCATTTCACCTCCACCTTTTCTTCAGCGTCTTCAGAAGAACAAATTGGACAAGCAGTTTTCTCGGTTCTTGGAAATCTTCAAAAAGCTGCATATCAACATTCCATTGCAGAAGCGTTGGAACAAATGCCCAGCTATGCCAAATTCATGAAAGACATTCTTTCACGAAAGCGGAGATTGGGAGATTACGAGACAGTAGCATTATCAGAAGAATGCATCGCTATCATTCAGAGGAAACTTCCCCCAAAGTTGAAAGATCCATGGCAGTTTCACTGTTCCTTGCATCATATGAGAACATAATTGGTAAGGCTTTATGTGATTTAGGTGCAAGTGTTAACTTGATGCCTTTTTCTATTTTCAGGAAACTTAAGATTGGAGAAACAATGCCAACTTCAGTCTCTCTACAACTTGCTGATAGAACGCTCGTATTTCCAAGAGGCGTAGTTGAGGATGTGCTGGTCAAGGTTGACAAATTCATTTTCCCAGCAGATTTTATTGTCCTTGATATGGAAGAAGACGCAGACGTGCCAATCATCCTCGGGAGACCATTCTTAGCTACAGGTCGAACCATTATTGATGTACAAAAAGGAGAACTAACCATGAGGGTACACGACCAAGATGTAACATTCAATGTTTTCAAGGCCATGAATTTCCCAGATGATGAAAAGAATGAGGAATGTTTCAAACTCGATGTGATACACAATACCATTCAGAACTCTAATGCAATGCAAAGTTCTACTGACAAACTTAAAACATGTCAATTGTCAGTGGAGCCTAAAGATAAAGCGTCTTTTGTACTGAAGAAGCCAATTCTTACACTACAAGCAATAGAAGAGAAAAAGTTCCACCATCTCAACGAATTGGAGGAATTTCACAATCAGCCTTTTGAGGATGCCAAATTGTACAAAGAAAAGGGCAAGAAAAGACATGATGAGAAGTTAGTGCGCATACAACTTGAACCAGGGCAGAAGGTACTGTTAAACAAATCAAGGGTGAAATTCTTCCAATGGAAGCCAAAATCACGGTGGTCAGGTCCATTTGTGATCACCAAAGTTTTACCAAAAAGAGCCGTTGAGATACATGATCCTGACGCTAACAAAACTTTCAAGGTTAAAAACAAACGTGTCAAGCACAACTGGGGAGAATCATTTGAGCGACAAAAAGAAAGTGTTACACTTTCAGATCCAGCTTAACGTTCGAGAAGTCAAGTCTGGCTGACGACTTTAAACTAGCGCTAGTAGGGAGGCCACCCAATGCAATTTTTGTATATAATGTGATTTGTGTGGTGTTGATTTTTTTGTGTGTTTAATTTTTGCAGGTTTAGTCATTTCAAGATGGAAGAAGCTCTCACCAATCTTACAAGCAATTTCCTTCTCTCCCTAAAAAATCTCTAATGAAAGTGTACAAAGCTCGCTTAGAACGGATGAGATTACTGATGATCAAAGGTATTCCTACTGACATTCGTTGGTTAATTGAAGCACGGGTCCGATTGGCATGTGAGTCTTCTGACTCTTTTATTTCACATCTGTCTGGCTTAGGAAAGAGCACATATGCTAAAAAGAGAAGAGCCAAAAGAATGTGTGTTTGTTATAAATATGCTCGCATATTATGTAATACTCGTTGTCGTTCTTTAGGAATGGTGTCTGATAACCGCGAAGATAAGATTAATTCTTCATTAGGGATGGCTTGAGTAAGGAGTCTCTGGATGACATATCTAAAACTCTTGAGACGCATCCCAGTGGATGTGTGTATCATGAAATTCGCATGTTATATGCACAATTCCAAAAGGAAAGACAACTGTTAAGTCTCGGGAATCTGACTCAAAAAGACCATGTTGCCAATTTATAAGAAAATTGGATGGGAAGCTTGTCCCTGACGCATAGACGTCAATCAATACGTTACTTTTCTTGTAATATTATATCTCTTTGTCTTTTCTTAATAATTGTAATTTGTTTTATTGTTTTCTTTTATTTTCTCCGACATGATCCGATCTTTTGACTATCACGATATTATTTCGCTACTAATCGTCCTCTGGAAGATACTTGTATTATTTTTACTCACCCTTTTCAGGAACTATAAATTCAGCCGTCATTGCACTTTTGAAGGCATCCAGATTTGAGAAAGAAATACATAAAAAAAATATAAGCCACTTCAAGAAGACGAGTTGAAAACATATGTGTGTTTTGCGGTAGTAGTGTTGGTACTAAGCCACAATACGTAGAAGCAGCACAAGAATTGGGTCGAGTCTTAACTGCAAGGAATATGCACTTAATATATGGCGGAGGCAATCTTGGACTTATGGGAATCGTTTCAAAGGCTGTACAGGAATGAGGCAGTCATATTTTGGGAATCATCTCAAAACCTTTGGCAGAGGCAAATCTTATTGGATCATCAAACGGAGAGGAACTGATCGTGCCAGGTATGTCTGAACGACTGGTAGAAATGATTAATCGTGCTGATGCTTTTATCGCTTTGCCAGGTGGCTTGGGCACATTGGAGGAAATTTTTATAGTTCTATCTTGGGCGAACCTGAACATACACCAGAAACCGCTTGGACTATTTAACGTTGATGGATTTTATGATTTTCTTTGTGTGTTTCTTGATGATACCCGGAGAAATGGGTTCGTGTCAAAACCTTTAAAAGAACTCCTCTTTACTGCCAGAACTGCTCCGGATCTAATAGACCAACTCATAGCCTATGAACCTCGAATTGACCCTATCCTTTCAAAGATAAATTGGTCCGAGGACGATCGTGGTAAGAGGCGTTGGATTAATCTGGATCTTAACCTTTAATTTCCTGTAGATTTTCAGCTAACCAGGTACGACCTTCTTAACTCTCATTTTACTGTTTAAGACATTGGGGGACAATGTCTCATTTAGGTTTGGGGGAGGGAATTAGTTGATCATTACCTTGTTTTCAGTTTGTGTGTTGTTTTTATTTTTAGTCCAAAATTTTTCGAAAAATACAAAAAAAAAAAATTAAAAATTTTCAAAAAAAAAAATTACAAAAATATTTTATGTTTTTGTGTTTTTATTTTGACTAAAAAGTGTGAAATTGGTAAGAGATAGCGAGAGAGTAAGGAGTTTCCACTCCTGAGACGTATCTCAAGCCTATTTTCGAAATAAGTTAATTTTTGTTTATTTCATTTTGAATTATTTAATTTGTGAATTCTTCATAAAACGGACTAAAATGGATCTTCATATGCTCATTTGACAGGTATTATCAACATATATAGTAACATACGGACATGAGTTAAAATTGAAAAGTTTGTAATATTCAGTGCTCTAGTTTTATTGGAGGAAGCATCTCAAAAAGCAGTGGAGTAAAAAAAAAAATCCGAGATCCGAGTTATAAGTCTGTAAGGGTGTTTTAACACCTAGTGCCCTAAAACTAACTGGTTTGGGAGTCACTGGCCCAAAGCTCGTTACATGGATCAAAAATGCTGCAAAAAATATATATATATCTGAAGTCTGAGTAATTAAGTCAGAAGAGGTGTCTTAACACCTGATGCCCTAAAGCCAACTGGTTTGGGAGCCACCGACCCAACACTCGTTACATAGATGGAAGATATTGTATATAAATAAAAAATAGAGAAAAAATTAAAGAAAAAATCAGAAAAATCAGAAAAATTATTTCATTGCTACCGAAAGGTGTGAAATCTGATAGAACTTTAGGACAAAATATTACTCTTTTATCAACTGCACTTATGACTGTTGTGGGAAAAATGAGTTGATTAATATCTTGTTGGCTGTGTATATGAAGAATGATAAAAATAATCGGAGAATTTACTTATTCTGTAATTTAGAAAGAAACAAAACAACTAGTAACTTGGAGTAGAAGTTTCACCTGATTAGTTACTAATTTCTTTATTCTCTTTTCGCTTGTCTTTTTGCTTTTGTGTGCATTAGTTTTAACACCTTTTTACTTTTATAAAATATTTGTGGGTAGCATTGTTGTAAACCCTCACGAGACTACAACTCGTCTACTAGGGACACCTAGGGGTTTAAAGGCTTGTTGCATACGCTAAATGCAACCGTGATCCCTACGAAAGTGGCTTAGTTAAATATTATTTTAAAGATTTTTATGTTATTTTATTCTGTGGTTTGCTCGAGGACTAGCAAAATGTTAGGTTTGGGGGTGTGATGAGTGGTAAATCTATCAATATTTCCCACACATTTAACCTTATATTTTGTATAGTTTCTTGAGTATTTTGAATATTTTGATGTGTTTTGTGTTATTTTGTAGATAAATAAAGTTTCAGGACATTCTAGAGGTGATTTGGGCCAAAACAGTGAAAATTGGACGAAAATGGCATTTTGGTAATTTCTCGCATCGCGACGTCTAACATGCGCCGAACTTTACTAACATGCGCCGGGTCCACAAATCAGAATCTGAGAAAAGTTGACTTTGCTAACGTGCGTCGTGCCACGTGTCACCATCACATCCGATCTGCTAACATGCGTTGTGCCACATGTCAGCATCCTACGGTGCCGACAGTCATCATCGCCACGTGTCACTCCACGTCATCAGCCACGTCATCAGCCACATCACCATGTTGACCAAGTCAAAATGCCACCTCACCGCCACGTCATCATTACCCAATCAGGAAGTGCCACGTGTCGCAATCATACGGTGCCGACAGTCTATTTCCCACGTGTCGCCACGTCACCGCCACGTCAGCATCAATCATTGAGTATCTAATCCTTATCTGACACGTGGCGGATAAGAATCTCATTGACCAATCAGAAGTCGCCATGTGTCACAATAATTGAAGCCCAACCACCTCGCCACGTGTCACCTTATCAGCTTATCCAGAATCTTCAAACCGACGAACCAGAGCGTGCCACATCGACAGAAGCTGGCGTAGCGACGCGCAAGCGCCTGGCGTTGCGACACTGGAACCCCACCGAGGCCTATAAATTCAGCTCGAGATTTCAGATTTTGTTGTACCACTCTCTCTCATCTCTTTGATGTAAAGAGAGAGTTTCTCTCTCTACTTTCTTTTAATTTTAGTTTTTTTTAGTTTTGTAATTAATTTTAATTGCGTTTTGTAATAATAGTAATTTACTTTTTACTTTTTACTTTTTACAGGTTTTACTATTTACCATGAGGAGGTAACTTCCCCAGCTATGGTGAAAGGTAATTCTTTTACTGTTACTATTTAGATTAATCTCCCTTAAAAATAATATATTCATTATTTAAAATATTGACTTAAAAAGGATACCGCCAGATTGGTCGGTTGGTAATTCAATTTTAATCTGGTTTAAACTGACTAATAAAGGATACCGCCAGATTGGTCAGTTGGTAATTAAATTTTGGTTCCGCCTTTATGGTTGGTTAGACTTAACCAGGTTACCGCCTATATGGCTGGTTGGTAAAATAATCACAAGTTTATATATTATTTTATGGGAGATATCTTAATTAGTAGTAGTAAAAGTAATTCCTTTTACCTTAGCATTTTATTTTATTATAATTTACTTTTCAGTATTTACTTTACCGCATTCTTACTTTATGTCTTTTATTTTTAAGTTTTTACTAGCCCTAGTTATGTGTTGTAACTAAATTAGTTATCTGGGGTTGTGATGACTTTTAATATCACCGTTTTATAAGGGGTTAGATTATAGCTTGGGTAATATAAAGATTTATTTATTGAGTCTTAACTTAATGCTTTTTTATTAACTGACCATTAATAAAATTGATCTGGTAAATCTAAAATGAACTAGACATAGGGATTTTAGGTTTCAGCCTTAGACTCAATAGCCCACGATCTTCTTTGAGGATAGATAACCCTTTAATAGATTTCCTTACAGGATAGGAATATACTTGTCGGGCGGGGGTAGCCATAATTGGAACTTAAACTTAATGAATCCAGATAATTTGGTTGACATAGACATATGGTTCAATTGGGTTAAACTTGGTATTTGTGTCTGACCATCGACAGAGGCTTACACATAATTTAGTGTTCCAGGTTAATAAATCAATATATTACCCAAATTTAAGATAACCACTTCATCTTTAAAATGATATTGGAAGGAATCACAACCCTAAATAGTTTTTAATATTGAATTTTCTTAAAACCTACTTTCGAACAATTTTATTTAGTTGTTTTTAAATTTAGAATTGTCACCATTTCAAATCAATCAAACAACCTGTTAGATACTAGTAATCATTTGACCTCATAAAATTAATAGATTAGATATTAAGTCCTCGTGGGATCGATATTTTTATACTACTTGAACGATACGTGCGCTTGCGTTATACGTGTGTGTTTACGTCGGTCACATACCAAAGCATACGAAATTTAAGCTAAAGACAATGGCTTTGTCATTAAGCATTCAATGCTTTCTTTCAATGGCAACACATAAATGTGGTGGTCATACCAAAGCATATAATGCATTAGCTAATGACAATATATTAGGTGTATACAAGCCACCTAATAGACATAATTACTTGGATGACATGGTAAGTCATATGGCTTTGTCTCAAATGGTAAATAAAAATCAATATCTTAATAATGATTTATTTACCTTCAATTATGTTGTAGTAATTATCTCATAATTATTACTAACTTGATTATCTCATAATCAAGACTTGATTATCTCATAATCAAAGAATTCTAGAAAATATTAAGTTAAACTAATTTAACATAGTTTTCATTTGTGACAATAAATATTATTAATCTCATTAATTATATATAAATATAAAGTGAGCATATAATTAGACAATTTAATTATATTAGGTTTGCTATAGTTAATCGAGCTAGTACGGGGCCAAATGGACCTACGGTTCCGAGCTCCAATAGTTCCGAAATATTAATTAAACTCTTTAATCAAATATTATGAATTATTAACTCCGAATTATTCCACTAAAAACTCGAAGTTAAACTCTCGTTACCGTAGATGGATTAAATAAACTGAACGACTTCGGTGTCCATCGATATAGTCATTACATATGGATATAGCAATTCACGAATATCTCATAAATATAGCCGGGTCAAAAGTTCGTTAAACCCCTCTAATTATTTTTTCTCTTAAGCACCATTGATTCTATAATGAACAATTAATTCATAACAATTATGAATATAAAATTTTCTATTCGTAATAGAAAAGTTGAGCGCTCAAATTGTTCAAGTCCTCAATCAACTCTTAAAAGAGATATTCATCTGCTTCTCGTAAGAAGGAGTGAATTCCATATCTGTGTAAAACGTTCCCAGCTACACATCAAACCATATCCTAAAAATACATAGTTATTAGCCTGGAATGCAACACCAACCTCACCATAGTAAATCAAATGACATAGTCTGTCATGTATGAGTTCGTAATACACTCAGGATTAAGATCGAATCCATCTATGACCATCTATTAGATAAAATGAATTTATTCGGTTAACGGATATTAAAAGAAATTCGTATTTATCTGAATCCAGTCCTATATGATCTCATCATACAAGGTGCCTCAATTTTCATGTCACTACATGAACGATCCCGGATTAAGGTCGTCATATAAGTATGAAATAGACCGCAGCTATAGATAAACCACAAACAAAGTACCCGCTTTGTTTGCTCTATATGGACTATTTAGATTACTAACTTCAGACTTAAATCCTCTTGTGCATCAAACATACACTAAGTTTGAAGGTACAAGAGTAATCAAGGTAAACAAGACAATTGGACAATATGCGATATAAATCAAACAACTTTGATAAAATGAATAATGCATTTATTATTATTACAATAATCAATTCTGTTTTACAATACATGAAGCTTTAGGACATAAATCCCAACAATTATCATGTCACTGTGGCTCATACTCCCTTTCCACAACTGCTCTGTAAATAGTAGCTCTGGCTTTCTAACTCAACCACACTCTGTCATAAAAAAGCCATTATTCCCACATTTATCCTTTGCTACACGTTCTGCCAATGTGGCAGCCTGTAATTCAACCACTTTCACATTGTTCCGTATGTTAAGGGATAAGCCTCTGACCTGCTCCCATCGTGTCAGCCTTCTGGAGGCTCTAACTCTCTCATATGGCTTATGTCATTCGTACGTAAGCACAAGATATTGCGACCCCCATCTCTGTCCCCGGGTTGGCAGACCGAGGTGATTGATGTTGGACCCTCTTCTTCATTTATTTTGTCAAGTCAAGTCATGTGGCCACATGACAACCTCGGGTCGGTCTTTTTATGTGTTCAAGTTCTGTCGAATCTAATGTATTTCCATCAGGTCGGGTCGGCATCCCACCGCTTCCTCATCAGACAATACTGTCCTCGGGTACCTTTCAATATCTTGAGCCCAGACCCATCTATCTGACCTGCTATCCTCACAATGACCTTGAACTTCTACCTTATTAAATGTAAAAACTCATTCTATCTCTTTTCAGACTTTTGAGTTTTTCAAGATTGAAAATCATCATCAACAAATGATACACTCTTGGACAAACCAACATTTCTCTTGCAATAATGTTTTCCGATCATAGTGCCAAAACTAGTTGATGACAGATGGGAAAAAAAATAAAAATAAATAATAATAATAATAATAATAATAATAATAATAATAATAATAATAATAATAATAATAAATCGCCAGCTTTGCTTATAGCTGCACTACTTTAGTTATAGCCTTATAGGGTATATGTTGCATCTGCCAAACTTTTATTAATCAGATGTGGAAATTAACATCTATAGCCAACCAAGTGCCATAATTGAGTATAAATTCTACAGAATCTGGAGCTGGAGCAGCAAAAGTCTATAAAGTATTGACTTTTAGGCAATGTGAAATGTGCATTCATATTCCATCTTTGTTTCACTTAACAGTCCCCACATTTGAAACATCAAACATACTTACACAATCTATAAAGTCCCCTATTGTGTATTTGTTGCATTTAATCTTCTTTCAAATATTTAAAAACATATCATAATCATTTTAAGCTCAAATTTCCAAACTACGATATCACATAAATAATCTAATAAATTTCGATGGATTTATAATAATACTTGAGATTTGATTGCTCCCGTCACAAGGATAACTCCTTGCCAACTAACTCAACTCAGAAATCTTTTTTCCCAATTACTATATCTTAACACTTATCTTTTTCCCCCAATTTCCATTAGTGTCCCCGAGCCACAAGTAAACAAAGCACCCAGCACTTTCCTTGCACAAAACGAAAAATTAATTAGATTTTACAAGCAATTTAATTAGTATCTTTGTTATCCATCAATTTTTTAAACACGCAAGTATCAAATTTATCAATACCCATTTTCAAAATTTGTACAACAAGCTCCTAAAAAAAAGCCTTCTAGTGATATTTGTCGTATCATACTCATACTTATATATATTTTTGTCCCCTATCTTATCTAGTGTTGTCACGTGTCACCACAAAAATAAGGGGACAAAATTATATTTAAATCCTCACTTTCACTAATATTTATAATATATTGAATTTATAAATATCTTGATATCTACAATTCACTTTATTCAATATTTATGATACATTATATTTCAACATATTTCGTTGTCTATAACATAGATTAATGTTTGTTTATGATATATTGAATTTCTATATATTTCGATATTTACAACTGACTTTAATCATTATTTATGATACATTAAATCTACACACATCTCGATATCTACAATGCATCATAATTCTGCAAGATTCATGTAAGTTTTTTTTTTTGTGTTCGATATATCTCATTATTATCATATACTTATATAAATGAGTATTGAGATGTATTGAAAATACATGATAGAATTAGAATATCACACTGTTACTTTAACATACGACTTCAATTAATGGGATGGTGGTCTTTACTGGGCAGATTAAATCGGCTTCGACTTTGATTAGTACTACATATCTTTTGTTCTCTTTTTGGAAAATAAAAATTGCAGCAACGCGCAGGTCTATCTATATCTAGTATGATATATGGTTTGCTCTCTTTTGTGATCTCCTTTTGAGATTTGGAGGGTTCAACATTCCTTTTAAAGTTAAACAAATGGACGTATACCTACAAAATATAGAGATTCAAGTGCATAAAACACCTGTTCAAAAGAAGACCATACCTCCATATGTAATTTTAATTTGGAAATACTTAGAATCATATTATTAGTACTTTCTCAATATGAAAGTTATTTGAAATCTCTTAATATATTCAAAAATACAATCAAATAACATTTAGAGATGGTAATTTCGCCCACAAACTCGTAAACGCGGAAAACCCCGTCCGCAATGAATAAGATTTAGAAAATATTTAAGCAGATTTGGTATGAGTTTAGTAAATTAAAACAAAACCCGCTGCGGATTTGGTACAGATTTGGTAATTAAGAAAAACGGGATATCCGCTACCCGCAAACTTAAATTTTTTGTTTTATATTTTTTATGGTAAAGAAAATTCACTCATATAAAAGGACTCACATTATGTATTTAACTTTATCAATTTTTTGAATTGCTTCTAGTCTTATATTGATTTAATTTGTAGTTAATTTTTTTGGTCAACTTTATCAATTTTTTGAATTACTTTTAGCTTAGTATTATGTTTAATATTTGCGACTTCATATTAACTTCAAACCAAACTCCACTGATATGTGAAGAAATTATCGATGGTTTATGTTTAATTTGGTTTTCATATTATAGATGGAGAAAATTTTATAACCTGAAAATTATTTTTATATGAAATTTTAAAAACCGGTAAAAAATTTATTGGGTACTAATGCGAGTTTGGTAATTTATTTTTATATGCGGGTGAAAATTTGGTAATGAAAATTAAAATCCGCAGCGGGTATGGTGCGGGTTTGGTAATTTATTTACATATGCGAGTGCGGGTTTGGTAATGACAAACCAGCACCAAACTCTACCCACTGCCATCCCTAATAGCACTCCCAAACTGACCATGAGATTCCAAAATTAACGAGGGGTGAGCACGGTAGGATATGATCATTTACGAAGTGGAACCTTAACCATATTCTATAAACACTGATTTCTAAAATTTGAAATCAAATCTTACCCTATCGAGAATGACATAATCAAAATATTGATTCAGATGGAGTAAATTTGATTTTCACAAAAAAAAAGTGGTAGATACTTTTCATTTAAGTGGGGATAAATCAAAAGCATCTCATTAATAAATTATATTTTTCATTAAATTATATGATAAATTTTAATAAATTTCCGAATTGAGCGCGGATAATTACCCTCACTAGCCTCTAAATGACTCCGTTACTGCCTTATCGGTCTAGGGTCGGTTCCAAAATAAAAGCTGGACTTTCCATCAAAAAATTCCATGATCCACGGCCGGTTCCCAAACCCACGATACATATCTTCATCAACATCATGTATTGAATAAATTGAACAGTTTTATTATAGTTGTAGTAAAAGTAATGGATGGCTGGCCTTCGCTGGTGAGCTTCTTGACCGCCGACACGTAGCAAAGTCTCAAATAGTGAATTGGTTGTCATTTACTATCAAATCAAAGGTCGGTGCAAAAAAAGCCAGTTGCCTTTAATCCTTTATCATCTTTTACGGGAATTATTAAAAAAAAAAAAAAAAAAAAAAAAGAAAAAGAAAAAAAAAAAGCATCAATAGCTGTGAAATAAAATTTCATTTATTTGTTATCATTTTTAGAACTTATTTTCCAATAAAATGTAACATATAATTATCCGTAAATATTTATCAAAACACTTGGCTAATTTACCTTTAGAAAATTAAGCCATAAAAAAGCAAAAAGGATCGATCGATTTTGATGTGCTTTTAATATTAAGTAGAGCACAACAATTTCAAATATACGACAGATGTAAAGCAAGCCAAATTGTTTTTTTAAATCCTCAATGAAAATTTGGGGTTATCCTAAGTTCTGACCCTATGCGGAATTATAAACAATAAGCAGGACAAGTCTTGTTACTGCTACTATGGAATAGAAACAGGCAATTACCAATTCAACCAACAACAATAAAATCCACAATATTAATCAATAATAGAAATTGCGGAAAAGTAAATCAATCACACAAAATTCAACACACTAATTTTGGTGACGAAGTGGAAAACTCTTCCGAGTAAAAAACTACTCCGGGTATAGGCTACCACCCGAATCCACTATATCGAGAAAAACTTACAGCGATGGTCAAGACCTATGGTGGCAACTCCACCGACTCAAGTACCTCTATACTACAAGAACTCAAGGCAACTCCTCAAGCCCGCAACCCACGGTTTTCTTCAGAACCTCTGAAGTCTCTGAGTAGATTGTATCACTTCTGAACGCCGGAACTCCGACTACCAAAACTCCTCCTATAGAACTCTAAAGGATTAGGGATTTTGGGTTATGTTGTGTTGAAGGTATATCAAAGAATGGATTTCACCATTAACAAAGAAGACATAAGATTCAAAGAGTCTTCAAGGTGAAATCAAAGAGAGTTGAAAGCTTTGAGAGTATTTGGCTCAAGAGAAATATGCTTCAACTACTGAGAATGGCGGCTAAGGGTTATATTTATAGGTAGGGTGAAAACCTAGGGTTTTGCAGGCCAAAAACGCGTTCAGATCGCAGTCACGTTCGAACGCTTACTAGAACGCTACACGAACGCGCCATTTCTGTGAAGACTCGTTCGAACGCCAATCGAACGCACAACGAACGTGAGCTCTATGGAATGCTCCCGTTCGAACCCCACAAGAACGTGCCTCGAACGTTTGCTCTCTGGAATGCTCCCGTTCGAACCCAATAAAGAACGTGCCACTAACGCCACACGTTCGAACCCACAAACGAACGCAGCATTAACGCCAATCGTTCGAACACTGAAACGAACGCACCACGAACGCATGTCTGATGCACAGCAGCCAGAAACCAGTCCAATTGCACAAAGATCTTCATGAAAGATTACAACTCAATTGAACTTGTTTTGTCACGGACACATGCCAATAAAAAAGGTGCTAACACTCAAGAATTTAGTGTTAGTTTTCTTTCCTCGGTAATCTTAGATAGGATGAATTATCTAATAATATTTTTTTTTTTAAAGTTGGGAGATGAGAAAGCGAAAGAGCAACGATGAAGGTGCAATTTTCACATGATTCACGAGGCCATTATGGTTAATATATGTATATAATAAATAAATAAATAAATTCAAGGATTATCCAATCTCTATGTTTCAAAAGTAGGGTTCTGCTGGAAGGGAAAGTCAGTGACTTAACAAATATGTATATATAGGCCTATAGGGATCTGTTAATATATGCATATAATAATATGGGAAATGATTTTCCATACACAAGCATTGAGTGTTGCAACTTAATGCACCATAGACATGGGTATTTTTTTATCGAATTCTTAAAATTGGTCTCTACCATTATAGAATAAAAACTATTAAAATCATATTATATGTCTATTTTAAATTTGAAATTTATTTAGATGTTGGGTCTTAATTTATGTGTTGACTTGCCACTTTCTTTTAAGACCAGTTTTGTCACTGAACTATGTTCTATGGATATTTTCTATTAGACATTTTATAAAACATTTTGCTGACAAAGTTACACCATTAAAAGTCCATTCATATGGCAGGCAGCAGTTGAAAACTTATTTGGGTTGAAAAATTTAAGTTCCATTCTCACTATTCTTTTTCAATATTTCATTTTCTATCCCTATTAATTGAACTATCCAATAAACTTATGCTACTATTTCCAAATTTTTTTTTCTTATTATTATATATAACAGCAATGTTGGTGAACTCTAAAATGGATTTATATGTTACAAAGTTCTATTGTATATGCCCAAAATGCTTCCAATTACCACTAGAAGAAAATGTGGAATTACCGACCGAATATTTTCAGTTGATAATTTTTGGTATTTACCAATCGAATACCGACAAAAAAAAAAGGATAAAAATAATTTCTAACTAATTACAGGACGATTACCAATCAAATATTCAGTCGGTAAATATGGCGCTAAAGATTAATTTGACGTCATTTTATAACGCCAACAACTACCGATCAATTATTTGGTCACACACAGACACACACGTATTTTACATATTATAACAAGAAACATGTCATACACACTTTACATACCGTAACAATAAACATGTCATACCGTAAAGACAATTATTCTACACATTCTCACACACACACTTTATATATTATAACAAGAAACTTGTCATACACACACATATTATAATAATAAACATGTCATATCGTAATGACAATTATTTTACACATTCAATTTTGATGTCAATGGTTTAAGTCATACCAATTACATCAATTTGTAGAATTAAATGTGTATTGTTTGGGTTCCACCCATGGATGATCGGGTGGGGCCCACCATGGGCCCCATAAATTATTTTTAAAATGCTGTGAGTTTATAATTTGGTCGGTACCGACCGATCCTATTTTGATCGGTAATTTAATAAAGATGATCCAAATACCGACCGAAAAAGTGCCGTCGGTAATTACGATTACCGATCGAATTTTTGAGATTACCGACCGTCGGTCGATAATTTTGAGTTTTCTTATAGTGTGGGTGATTTTAATGTATTACTCATCATCCATTATATTGTCACACATATATTTATTTTTACAATCCTTCAATGGTATGGTCGGGTAATTTTCAAGAAGTTTTCTATTCGAATTAGGAGGTAAGGTGATAAAAACAAATTGGACAGTACCCACCCCTTACTATTTTTTCTAAATAATCGAGTCAGTGTTTAAATATTTTAATAAAATTTATCATCCGAATTCGAGTCCGAAGAAAATAAAATGTTAAAAATATATTTAAATTTATCGCATCCTTTACCAAAATATACTGACAAGTACACTTGTCAAAACTCCATCAAATTAAAAAAAAAATAAAAAAAAATAAATCCAACTTTGTGTCACATATGTTAAATCACTTCAACAGTTTCTCATCAAGCTGGCAAGTTTATAAATAACTGCTTGATTATCCTGAAGCTTGGTCACTCTATAACCAATCTCTATCTCTTACTTTCTCTCATGCTTAGCAACTTTAGATTACATCAAAGAACAATATCTAAAAAAGGCTTTTGATTCATTCCTTATCTTCTTCCTCACACTCACAGGTTTTGGAGGTTCAAATTTGCTTACAATTCTGGCTCATCTTGTAAGCTCTTGCAGTTACATTAGTCTTGTATCTTGGCTCCTTGCTTTCTTTAAACATGGAGCGTTTCATCTCTTCAGATTCCTTGGATGCACTGATCGATATCTATCAATCGAAAGGTAAACACAGTAAAATAATTTTTATTAATGGGGTCTGAGAAAATTTTAGTCAATTTCATATACTATATTTGTTTCTTGTCAAATTTTCTTTTTTTCTTGTTTCATGTAGACAAGAGTAGTCCAAAGAGCAAGCAACTTTACAGTAGAGATTTTCAGGAAATGATAGATAGCTTAGAAGAAGAAGATTTCAGAGAGGAAGAAGCTGGCCAAACTACAGAAAAGAAACGGCGATTAACTGTGGATCAAGTTAAGGCCTTAGAGAAGACTTTTGAGGTCGATAACAAGCTAGAGCCAGAGAAGAAAATTAAACTAGCTGAAGAATTAGGCCTGCAGCCGCGACAAATTGCCGTGTGGTTCCAAAACAGGCGTGCTCGTTTGAAGAGTAAGGAATTGGAGAAGGACTATTGTGTTCTCAAAGCCAATTATGATGCTTTGAAGCTTAATTACAATAATCTTGAACAAGAAAATGGAGCACTAACAGCTAAGGTACTGTAGTATTATGTTAGCTTAAGTTTCCATGTTAATTGCCTTTGTTTTAAATTCACATTAATCAAATTTTGTACTATTTTCAGTTAAGGAAATTGAAAGCTAAGCTTTTCCAAGAAAATGAAAAGAGCAGTCACAGTTATGCTGTTGAAACAGAGACCCCTGTTTCAGAACAGAGCAACATCCAAGCTTTAAGTGATAATGCAAATGCTCAGCTATTAATATCACCTGATTCTTCTTCTTCACATCAATCGATGAATTGGGTTCAGTTTCCTGATTCAAGAACAATACTGGGTAATGTCTATCAGCAGCCTCAGTTTGTGAAAGTTGAAGAGCAAAGCTTGTTTAATCCTGAGGGTTCATGCAATTTCTTCTCAGTTGATCAAGCTCCTACTCTTCAGTGGTACTTTACTGGGCAGTAAATTAAACTGCTGAAGATTCAAGTTCTTTAAAAAATTAATAATTTAGTTTCAAGTTTTGTAATTCAGTCTTGTAAGTTTTGTTCTGCATAGTGGCAAAACAGTACTTTACTATTATAGACATCAGTAAAGTTATTGGAAAAACTATTATTACTTACCACCAAAACCAAGCAAGCTGGCAATTTAATGTCTCATTGAAAACATGGATAAAAATAAGGACATTTCCTAGATCATGCTTATAGCAGGAACCTTATGCACGGGTACGAGTATATTGAATAAAAATTGCTACACATATATGCTAAGTAAATTGACATTATAACATTCTATTTGATTTCATCTCATCTTATTAAATCTTTTTCGCAATTCAAATGTTTATATGTTTTAAATTACAGTACTATCCATGGTTGTAGTCTAAATTAAAGAATAACTTCTAGTGACCTGAACTATAATTGATGTTTATGCAGCATAATCAAGTTCAAAATTTTAGTGATGGTATTAAAAGATTGTAAAAAAAAAAAATCGTAATTAGTGAACAAGGGTTTGAGTTCAATGATATTTTGTTCTGGTTTCTGAATTCTGAAGGGCACCTATTTATCAAACCCATGTGGTTGGAAAAAAGCAGAAATTGAATGGCAGGGCCATAAAAGGCCAAAGAATTTGACAGACTACATAACATTATTAGAAGTTCTCTTGGTGGCACCACTTTCTCAATTCACAAAACTATACGCCAAATATAGACACCACCGTCCATCAGAAGCTTATCTTTTCACTGTCCACCCCTGTTTCTGCTTTCGGTTGATCTTTAAGTTTAAACACAATTTTCCAGTGATATTTTTCACTAGGGTTTGTTTGTTTTGTTATAACAGTTTTTTTAGAAAACTTTTTCTTTTCCTTTTCTTTTTTTTTAATAGTATTTGGGACACTTACAAAAAAACTTAGTTAAAGTAAACTATTTTCCGG